>LPNX010212312.1:54401-141901 GCA_001517045.1 Pseudotsuga menziesii | reverse complement strand
ACCGTCGAATATCCTACTCCCTAGTGTTAGAAATCAGATGATATAGATGTCGAAAAACCTACACCCTATTGTCAAAAATTCAACGGCACAAAAATACTTCAAAATACTTAGTACTTTTCATCATTGTTGTCCAACACATCCATACGATACCTCGGATGTCATCGAATTCTATCGTCAGATTTCAGGTTCAAATCATGTTGTGGTCACGCACTGTCTGATTGGATATGAGGAATCAGTTGCATTGCACTATCACACCAGCTGCCGGGTCGTAAGGATGAGGTTATGTTGTGTGAAAGTTGCGATGCTTTTCTGTGTTGTTGTCATACAGTAGTAAGACTCCATCCTGTCTCCTTTGTTGAGTGCCTTGGCCTTGCGCCAAGGGACTATAATTCCCTCACAAACTGCAGAAACATGGTTATGGCAGTTACCCATTAGATATCTCGAGTGAAACTGTACCTGCCTCGTGGGTGTTGCCGACTGAGCTTGCTCTCTCGGGCCGATGTCTTTTGGTGTCATGTTAGTATTGTGTTGTTGTTGAACCGCGAGTCGAGACAAGAATTAGAAAGAGGCCAACAAATGGTTATGTTTGCAAGACCCAATTCTTTGAGTTGAGGGAAATCATGTGGAATCTGACAAAGAATGAGATAGAGTACTGGCTGGAGTCTAAAATGCTGGCATTCACGCAAGAAGAGAGCATGGGATCTCAGTTGAGCGCAGAAAATGGGGTGGACAAGTATATATATTATGATATTCACAAGATAATCTTTGTAGAGTTTCCCATCATGCTACATGAGTGGTTGTCAATATTGGCAAGAAGACAGACAAATTTAGAGAGGAGAGAAACAGTCGAGTGGAATGATCAGTTGGTTCGTGAGTTAACCAGTGTAAGTAACACCATCTCTAGAGTTGTTTATTTTTTAGTTGAGAGTATTTTGTAAGGATATATTACTGAGTTTGTAGTAGAGGTTATAACCTCATATAGTAAGGCAGAAAGAAATTTTTTCCAAGGACCACGAAGAAGGTACTTTTTATCTATTAGCACATGGATTAAGATACTCGTTTATGAGAAGGGTATCCTGTAGTTGAGTAGTTAATTCGTGTACTGTGAAGGAAGGCTATGTCCCAGATGTCTTGTCATGAAAATGGGAAATGGTGAGTTGAGATGTTCCCAAGAAGTACATAACCTAAACTAGAGACTAGATTCCTATGGAATGGAAGGAGATTCAGATATGGGAAGAGGAGAAAGACAGAGGAAGGTCGACAAACTCCTAGTTTGTTCGAGGAAAGTGAACACGAACTTCAGTCGTAGATATACGAAGGGTATTGCGATGAAGAGGAGGAATATAGCCTGATTTCAGAAGGACCAAAAGACTCTGAAGAGTCTACCGAGTCACCAAGGTCAGGACATAACTACATCACACCAGGAGTATCCCTGAAGGTAAGGTCTAGAGCCTCATCTCCTATAATATATATTAATACTGATAGTGCTAGTACTGTGACTAGCACGCAAGAAGGAACACCCCCATTAAATCCTTCATCAGAAAATCTCGACACCAACTCAATGGTCGGGTATGATATTCGGTTACCGACCTTCAATGATGATGGATCAGAGGATCTAGAGTAGCATTGGTTCATCTGTGAAGCTGTGTGGATGGTTCGATTAGTTCAGAATGCAGAATTAAAGAAAGTTGTTATACCCAAATCCTGTCACCACCATGTGATAAGACCTTGTTTGCCTTTAATCCCAGCACTTGGAGTGGAAACCTATCCTATTTGCCAATCTTACATAAAAAAACTCAGCACCGCACTTGCCTTGTGTCCCATGAGCGGTACCTTTCTCACACCGCCTGTATCCTATGTTCCATAAGCAGTGCCACCACTTATGGCCTCTGTTCCATAAGTGTTTCTTATCTAAACCACTATGTCATAAGAGAAGAAAAGCGGTAACTCTGTCATAAGAGAAGAAAAATGGTACCCTGGGTAAAATGGGAAAAATAGAATTTTCTCGAGGATTCTAGATCTTAAGCCTCGTGTCCTCCCTTATCCATATCATAGTGGGTCAGTTGAGCTCGAGATTCCCCATCATAGGATCTTAGATCCCACCTCACCCACAAATCTCTTAACTATCCCTATCCATTGAGCCTTATAAATACAAGTTCATGTCCATAGTTGAGGGGGATAACTATAGAGGTATTGTTATGTTGTTGGATTGACTACCTAGTCCAAGCCATTAGAGAGCACAGAGAGTAAAGTTGGAGCTTATGGAGATGAGATGTTGGTTTCATGGAGATGTCTTTCAACACTAAGGCAATGGTTGTAAGCTTCTCTATTTATCTTTAATGCAAAGTTGATTTCCATCCCACATTACTGTTGTTTTGATTTTGCATGTATATGTTGTTATATTCCTTAGTCACTAACATGGATAAGTAGATAATGTTCTGGTAGCTTTGATGTGTTTGCATGTCTGATATGTTTGCAGGTACACAAGTTCACTATCGAAGCAACATTCCAGATGTCTATGATATCCAGGGAGGGTCTTCATCCTTTGTCGTTCACTCATTTGTTCTGGATCTGAACCATTCATACCAGAGGAACAACTTCTGTTCGTAGAAGGTGAAATATTCCTGGTTGCAAATTTGGCAACTCCACTGGGGAATAGATACATGTATCAGTTGATCTGATCTTGCTCAATTCTTCAACTCTTATCCGAATCTAGGCTCCATCTCCAACTCTCTTCAGTCAGATCTACTATCTGACTTAGTGTATTTTGGTTTGAAACTTCCGGATCTGTTTAGATCTAAATTATTTCGACCTTTTATGCTCTTTTTTACTATTAATCCATCAAATTTTACCTTGATCTGATCTTTTTCTAACTTGATCTGTCGTTCTCCTTTGTGTTTTGGATCTATACAGGGAACTGCTCTTATGCTGTTGGTGAGAAGCGATGCCACCTCCTGAACCCTGTTAGCAGCACGTGGTGCTAGCGCCTGAGTCCTGTTATCCAAAAGCGGTGCTGGTATAGAACCACTTTGTCAAGACCCCTGCAGCGTGGTTCCAGGTAGGCCTTGTTCCAAGACCACTTTTTTCTTAATTTTGCAAAAAAATTTGAGTTGATTTGCTTTCATCCCTGCACTGTCAGGATTGTGTGTTAGAATCTGATGCTTGTGGTTTGAAATGTTGTGGTAAAATATTGGTTTGATTGGAGAATTCAAAAGCTATATTAGGCTTATTGATTGTTCATTCACTTCTGTGCTTGTTGGTTGTGATTGTGAAAGGACTTCTTGTTTTTTTTGAAAAGCTTAAGGTGTTAGTGAGATCTCTTTTCATTTCTGTTATATAGAGTGAAAGAAAAACATTTGATTGGCATCTTGATTTCATTTTTTTTTCATAGAAGACTTCTTTTTGCTTTCTTAAAAAAGAAATTTTTTTAGTGAGATTAGGTTATTATCATCATTGAGCATTAGACACTGGATCTTTGATTGGCCTCACAAGATTTCAAGTTCTTTATGTTCTTTTGTCTCTTGTGCATTTAGTACTATCTCATCAAAAAAAATATATGGTAGTTTTAAGTTAGATTTATCTATGTTTTAAGAAAAAATGAAAAATAGAGTGCATATGCATGTAGTGTGCTTCTTGTTTTTATTTTAGAAAAAGAGACTCTTCCCATTTTATTGCTTTCAGAAAAGAGAAATGAGTTTGGAAAGTGTTGCTTGTCTTTGATTTTGATTAGTTCAAGATTGTTGTTTGGAATTTTTTTGGTTTTGAAACAAAAGAAAATACTCTCTTTCCCTCCCATAGCTAGGCATACCACGAACGATAAAGTAAAATATTTACATGACCATACTGCATGGTGTTGCAGCTGCAACAATTTCCCAAAATTCCAAAAAAAATTAGGACCCTCCTTTGCTTGGATTAGTTTGATTTTCTTCTTTGATTTGATCTAATGATTTTCTAATAAGATTTCCAGTGCTTTGATTGATCTACCATTTGTTTTAGATTTTCCTCTAATGCTTGAAACAATCCACTGTTTGATCAAACTTGATTGTTTCCTTTGGATACATTCTCAGCTTGTTTGAATCGGAAGTTGATTTGGTTGATATTACCATCGTTGTGGCAAAATAACAAGTCTTGACTTCGTTTTCCTTTCCGATACGTTGGTTTTCACATTGGCTGCTTTTTGTGTTTTTGCATCGGAACTTTTATTACTACTTCCTCCGCAGTTGTGGATGGCAAACTGCTAACTCTTTCGATTACTGTTTTGGCTTTCGACTCCCGCTGTGTTATTTTCACCGATCCCGTAAGTCTTGGGCTTCCGCCATTGCGGCTGCGGAAAGCTTTATATTTTCCAGTCGTCGAGTCGTTTTAAACCTCGACGTTGCGGAAGGTCGCGCCCTTTACAACTCCGCCATTGTGGCTACCGAAAGCGTTAACCTTGTCGATCCTTTAGTGGTTTCCCTTCCGATTCAGGCACTGTATGGCGGGGCATAATTCCCTTTGTGTCTCTGCCGTTGTGGCTGTGAAATGCATTACCTTTCCGGTCATTTAGTGGCTTTCTCCTCCGATAAAGCTTTGCCCATTGCGGAATGGTTTGTCTTTGATATTTATGCCATTGCGGCTCCCGTTCTGCTTTCACCCCGATGTTTAAAGCTCCGATGCATGATTATTTGTTTCCACGGATGGCTTAGCAATTTGGACACCCGACATTGCGGAAGGAGTTATGCTTTCGACCTCTGATCAGTTAGTCCTCTGCCGTCCGATTTGATTTCCCACCCGCCGCTTATGGTTATATATATATGGGGTCGTGTTTTATTATTCTATTCAATTTTTGGCTATTGTCGTTCCGTCTATCGTGAAATGTCATTATCGCACTGTCATTCTCTCGAGCTAGCGAAGGACCCTGTTGCCGGTACCTGTGTCCAGGTGGCTCAACATTGGGAGCTTGACCGCCTTTTCTTCCGCCATACACGCTGTAGTGCCAGGTAGGCTCGTATTTGCCTTTCCCCGTTCCGTTTGATCATTTGGTTGATGTTTGCTACAGTTGGGTTTGTACGCGGCCGTTTGCCTTGGCCCCATTTGTTGCGCACCTATATAGTTGGGGATTTTTACCTTAACTATTCGTGGGAGGGTGGTTTGACCCTTAGGGAGTTTTACTCCACCGCCGTTTGTTATGTAACCATGCACATAGAGAATGAGGGGGTTTGGTGCAGACGACCGTTACGCTGTCTGCACCAATCCGCCCTGTGTGATGTCACGGGTAGGAATAGGTTTGCCGTGGCCTTTCCCTGTGGGGTTTGGACTGTTTGTCCCATTTTTTTTTTACCTGCATCATTTAAACCCCAGTCATTTTTTTCCATGTTGTTCCGCACGACCAGTTCGCGGCCTGTTTTGATCCCGAGTCAGGTTGGGGTATATAGCACCACGGCATATCAGTTTTAACCACAGTTGCATAGACAGTAGTTTGTTTCCTAAAGATGCACCGTTGAAAGGCTTGAATTATTTTTTTACTGTCATTCCTGTGCAATACAATGGTTATGGAACCCCCAGCGAGTGCGAAATTTCTTCATTTTAATGTAGTTTTCGTTTTCTCACAATAGTTCTGTTAGTTAGGCCATTTCAACTTATATACATGCATATATTTGCTTCATTAACCAATTGCTGTCATGGTACACATAAAAGGAGTAAAACACTGCACATTGTTATGTAAATGTTTGCAACCTAACCGGGAATGGATTAATATTTACAATTTTATATATGGCAGGAAGAATTCGAACTCACAATGTCAAAAAGGCAAAAGAAGAAGGCCCCCGTGGTCGAGGAGGAGCCCGAAGTGGAAGTCATTACTAAAACAGAATACATATACGAAGACACCAAGTGTAAATCTGGTGTGGAGCTAGAGTACCAATGGGGAGAGATTTACAGACTGATCACACATAGAGAAGTGCCTGATATGGGCTTGAAGGAAGAAGGAATTTATGCCAACATAGAGAGATCTTCTCTTATGAAGATTTCCACCAGACTAGAGATTTTCCCATGCTCTGAAGTAATTGGTTGGATTCTCCCCTGGGCAGATCTAACCATGATGATTGTGGAGAATGTCAACAAACAGGGCTATCCTGCTTATAGCCCCGGATATGTAGCTCTGGCCTACCACCTTCCAGAAGCACAAGTATTTCTATCTGATGATTGGTTGAATAATATCAGAATGGACCTTGTAGAAACCCTTAAAAGAATGTTGCTATCAGGAAAGCATTTTAGAACCAGGGCTACGGGAGAGTATGATACAGTGAGCTTAAGGGCCCCTTACAGGTTCATAGCTTTAATGCTTAACAGGATCTTTGGAAGATCTCATGGCAGGTTCTTCAAATTAGAATGGATGCCAATCATTTTTTATGTTGCAACCCAGGGGACGTTTTTCAACTGGGCCAACATTGTATCAAACAGTCTCTCTGCCTGTTTGGCCTCAGCCTTGGGTGGAGTATCCCAAAAAAGGTCTGAATTCTATATGAGCTCCATACTTGTAGATTGTATATTGTGTAATCATCCTTTCCCTGGACTCAGGTGCATCTGGGATAGGGAGAGAATGCCTGTCTATTCTGCTTATAAACCACTATGGGCGCACAAGTACCACAGCCATTATCAAGAAGTCTGTGAACACTTCATCATGCCACTGTATATGCTCATTTTCTTGAAAGAGTGTGATTGCATGTCAGAGGATCCACTGCAAGTAATGGAAGAATATGCAGACTACTATCTGACTGAGGATGGCCTTTACTTCAGGATGTTTGGAGGTTCGAGAGCACCCTCCCTGCTGCCCAAATACGCCATTGACTACATCATTCACAAGGAGCCTGTTAGGCAAGTCTTCTTGGATGGCATAGGGAGCTTCTTATTTGAGCATAAAAAGGCTGCCTATCCTCCTTTGCCCTTCAAGTTTGGAAGTTACAGATTCACCAGAGTGAATAAAGCTGATGAATTTGTAGAAGAGTTGGAAAGGTTTAATTTTGGTGAGATGCCTTTCCATAGAAGTGACTCCCGCAATAAAGTAGCTGAGCATTGTAAATAAAATAACGTACATTTTGAATACACCCACCATTGGGATAGGGAAGAATATGTCTTCTAAAATGCGTTAAACATAACAGCGTTGAGGAGAAGGTTTAAGAAGAAGATCAACACCAAAGGTGGGAAGGGAGATGAACAAGCAAAAGCTGAGGAAGAAGCCAGGAGAAGAAATGAGGAGGCCCAAAGGTTGGCACAAGAAGTTGCAGGGAGAAGAAGAAGAGAAAAGAAAAGCTGCACAGGAGGCAGCTAGAAAAGCAGAGGAAGACAGAAGAAATGAAGAAGAAGAAAAGAAAAAGAAGCTTGATGAAGAGCTACAGAAACAAGAGACAGAGAGGCTAAAGTTGACACAGACACAGATAGAACAGTCAGCCTCTGACACAGCTGGAGGGCAGACCTAGGACATGGAGAACCCCAAGATTCAGGATCCAGAAGTACCTGCTACCAGCACATCTGGACAATCTATGGTGCCTACACTGAAGCTGGTCCCCTCTGTACAGAAAAAAGGGGAAGAGATCCCTGATTTCAATATTTTTTTCTATGAGAGGGTGACAAATAGGATAGTGAAGAGAACAGAAAGGAAGATTGAAACAGAAGGTCTACCTGGGAAAATGATAACGGATACACCCGTTGTATTTGGAATGGACTAGGATCCAAGATTCACCATTAGAGCCGGAGATGCACAAATTCAAGCTTGAGAAGATAATGTGGACAAGATTATGACAGACTTGGAGCAATCCAAGAATTCCTCAGCTCAATTGAAAGACACATTGAGGAAAGAGAGAGAGGAAAGCAATAGGCTAAAAAGGAAATATGAAGACATGAAAAAAGAAATGAGATCTTCAAAGGATGAACTACAGCTCCTCCAAGCAGAGAAACAAGCTAGTGAAACTACACAAGAATGCCTGGAGAAATTGCATAAAGAATATCAAGAGCTAAAGATGGAAAAGGAACAACTGCTGGGAAAGGTAGAAGATTTAGAGCAGAAAAAGATCATCTTGGAGGCCAGTGAGATGCACTCCCAAGAAGAGGAAAAGAATCTTCTAGAGAAGGTCACTTCTCTAACAACTGCTCTAGAAGAAGCAAGAGAGCAACAGGTCAATCTACAACCCTTCAAGGAGCATGTGTTAGCACAAAAGGCTAAGATGCTGCAGCTATAGATTGCTATAGAAGAAGAGAGGTGCAAAGTGCTACAGGTAGATGGCCGATTGGAGGAAATCCTGGAGACCTCCTCTTTTTTTGTTGATAGATCTCAGGACATCCTTCAAGTCCTGACTGCTAGAATGGCAAGGCTGGAAAAAAATGAAGAAATTCCAGTAGAAATGCCATCAAAGGATCAACAGGCCCTCAAGCGGGATTATGACTTACTAGAATTTGCTGTAAATACCGCAGAGGATTTCAAGAAAGCCGTTAAAAAGACGAAAGGAGCATGCACAGAGTTTTTTAGAAGGCTCCTTATTACCTACAATAGGTGCCAAACGGAGGCCGAACAGAGGTTTGATGTTTTCCCATACCACAACTCATTTGTGGAGATGTTGCAGAAGAGATATCAGGAGGAAGAAGTAAAAGTACATCATATTAAAGCCCTGGATGATCAGATCTTAAACAAAGAAGTAGATCATTCAGCCATCAGTGTGCAGCTTTTGGAGGATCAGCTTCGGTTGAGCACAGCCAGAATTGAGGCTATAAAGAACCAGACTGCGAAATTTGAGATCAACATTCAGTTTCTGGAACCTTGTGCCTTTGAAGGCATCGCCTATGAAGCTTTGGCGTGGAAGAAGTTTCTAGACACCCAAGTGGGACCCTCCTCATAAAGGATTGATCACTTTTTGTAATTTGTAACGATTTTGTAAAAGCATTTGAGAAAAGTGAAACATTGGAGGTGAAGAGTTGGGAAGCCCAAAGGTTGCTTTGGGCAGCCCAACAGTCTCGCCCTTTTGTATAAATGTAGAAGGCTTAGAAGGAGGAAGGGGCTTTTTCCCAGTTAGACATGAAAAGTGATATTGTAAGAAGAACTACTTTTTCTTTTGCAATAAAGAGTTATTGTTTTCCTGTTAGAGAAAGATTGGTGAGACTTGCAAATGTTATGTTGTGGATGGCGGAAAGATGAACTATTTTGTTTTTTCAGCTTTTGTCCATTAACCGTGAGATCGTTCTAACTCTTAGAACCTATGCTCTTGTTTAAATGATTTCTGGTTTATTTTGTGGAATTACCACCATGAGTAATGTATGCTGTTCATAAAACAATTGGCTATCTGATTGTTGAAATATCTTTAATCTTTCATGTATTGTAGTAAGAAACATCAGCTACGTATAATTTATCTTTATAATGCATGCACAATACACATTACTCATAATTAAGTTACCGTTTTCTCCCCGGGGATAGATAGATAGATAGTTAGTTTTATTTCATTACTGCATATGTGATTGAGATGCTTGTGAGTGCTAAGACGAGAGGTAAGAACCTGCGCATCATGTTGTGACTGCCCCTTGCATCCCTATCGCCCTGCATGGTTAATTAGGCATGTGCATATCATACTTAAATAAAAAATACACGATGGACCACGCCGCAACTGGTAAAACCTTTATTTTTGTTACTTTGACCTACGGTAGCCGGACCGCAAACCGGACGGATTCCCTATACCAAACAGTCACGAGCTAGTTGGGAACGTTGACTGGGGAGAATCCCTTGCTGTTGTTGTTTGCGATTTTCCAGGCCTCAACACATGGTTTTACTTTTTCTGTCAAAATTCCATGCATTCACCTAACCGTCCACTTTAAAATTAACAGTAGTTATAGGTTAAAATTTACATAGCAATTTGAGTGATAGGTTAGAGATGTGTTCGGGCATCGTTAAGAGTAGGAGTTGTCGTTACTCATCCTCATTACATCTCGGGACTTGCGTGGTTCTTCCACGTACCATTGTGTTGATTCCTGGAAATTCGCAGGCAACAACAGCAAGGGATTCTCCCCGGTCAACGTTCCCAATTAGCCCGTGACTGTTTGGTATAGGGAATCCGTCCGGTTTGCGGTCTAGCTACCGTAGGTCAAGTAACAAAAACAAAGGTTTTACCGGTTTCAGCCCGGTCCACCGTGTATTTTGTATTTTTGACTTAAGTATGATATGCAAGTGCCTAATTATGATATGCAAGTTCCTAAGTATGATATGCAGCTGCAACATCTTGGCCTTTTGTGCCAACACATGCTCTTTTAATGGTTGGAGGTTGACCTGGTGCTCCCTTGCTTCGCCTAAAGCAGTTGTTAGAGAAGAGATATGCTCTTGAAGTTTCCTTTCTTGTTCTTTAGCTTGCTTTTCATTTGCCTCCCAGGTGGTTTTCTGCAGCTCTAAGTCTTCTACCCTTCCCATTAGTTGTTCCTTCTCCCCATTTAGTTCTTGATACTCTTGATGCATTTTCTCCAGATGCTCTTGTGCAGCTTCACTAGCTTGTCTCTCTGTTTGGAGGAGTTGCAGTTCATCTTTTGAGGATCTCATCTCCCTTTTCATGTCCTCATATTTCCTCTTTAGCCTATTGCTTTCCCCTCTCTCCTTTCTCAATGTGTCTTTCAGTTGAGCAGAGGACTTCTTAGATTGCTCCAAGACTGTCATAATCTTGTCCACATTATCTTCCGAGGCTTGAATCAATGTAGCTCCGGCTCTAATGGTGAATCTTGGATCTTGGTCTGTTCCAAACACAACGTGCGTATCCGTTATCATTTTCCCGGGAAGACCTCCAGCTTCAACCTTCCTTTCCGTTCTCTTCACTGTCCTCTTCATCTCCTTGTCATAGAAAATAGTGTTAAAATCAGGTATTTCTTCCCCTTTCTTGTGTACAAAGGGGACCAGCTTCAATGTAGGGACCACAGACTGTCCAAGGGTGCTAGCAGTCGGTACTTCTGGGTCCTGAACCTCAGGGTTCCCCATGTCCTGTGTCTGTCCTCCAGTGGTGTCAGAGGGTGACTGTTTTATCTCTGTCTGTGTCAGCTTTAGCCTCTCTGTTTCATGCTTCTATCGCTCCTCATCAAGATTCTTTTTTCTTTCTTCTTCTTATTTCCTAGCATATTCTTCTGCCTTTTTGGCTGCTTCTTGGGAAACTTTTCTTTTTTCTTCTTCTTCTCCCTGCAGCCACCCTTCAGCTTCCTGTGCCAACCTTTGGGAATCTTCAATTCTCTTTCTGGCTTCGTCATCATCTTTAGCTTGTTCATCCGCTCCCTTCCCATATTTTGTGGTAATCTTCTTCTTGAACCTTCTCCTTAAGGCTGTTAGATTCAACACACTGCGAAAGATGGATTCTTCCCTATCCCAATGGTGGGTGTATTCAAAATGTATGTTGTTTTCCTTGCAATGTTCAGCTACTTTACCGCGGAAGTCATTTCGATGGAATGGCATCTCGCCAAAATGAAACCTTTCTAATTCTTCTACAAACTCATCATTTTTTTTCACCCTGGTAAACTTGTAACTTCCTAACTTGAAGGGAAAAGGAGGATAGGCGTTCTTCTTATGCTCAAACCCATCCAGGAAGACTTTCCTGATGGCCTCCTTATGGATGATGTAGTCTATGGCTTATTGGGGTAATAAGGAGGGTGCTCTGGAACCCCTGAACATTCTGAAGTAAAGGCCATCCTCGGTCAAATAATACTCTGCATATTCTTCCATCATTTGCAGTGCCTCTTCTGACATGCAGTTACCTTCCTTCAGAAAAATGAGGCTGTACAACGGCATGATGAAGTGTTCACAGACTTCCCTGTAATGACTGTGGTACTTGTGTGCCCATAGTGGCTTATATAAAGAATACACCGACACCCTTTCTCTATCCCAGATACACCGTAGTCTAGGGAAAGGCTGATTGCACAATATACAGTCGACAAGTATGGAACTCATGTAGAATTCAGACCTCTTTTGGGATACTCCTCCCAGGGCTGAGGCCAAGCAGGAAGATAAACTGTTTGATGCTATCTTGGCCTAGTTGAAAATGGTCCCTTGGGTTGCAACATAAAAAATAATGGGCATCCATTCCAATTTGAAGAACCTACCATGAGATCTTCCAAAAATCCGGTTAAGCATTAAAGCTATGAACCTATATGGGCTCCTTAAGCTTGATGTATCATATTCACCTGTTGGCCTGGTCCTGAAATGTTTTCCAGGAAACAACATTCTTTTAAGAGTCTCAACCAGGTCCATTCTAACGTTGTTCAGCTAATCATCAGATACAAACACTTATGCTTCGGGCAGGTGGTATGCCAGGGCTACATATCCTTGGCTATAGGTAGCATAGCCCTATTTTTCAACGTTCTCCAGGATCATCGTTGTTACATCTTCCCAGGGTAGAATCCAACCAATTACTTTAGAGCAGGGGAATAGCTATGGTCTTGTAGCGATCTTCATCGGCGAAGATCTCTCAATGTTAGTATATATGCTTTCTTCCTCCAAGGCCATATCGGGCACTTCCCTGCGGGTGATTAACCTATATATTCCCCCCCATTGGTATTCAGGTTCGACACCAGATATACACTTGGTGTCCTCATATATGTACTCAGTCTTGGTGACAACTTCCACTTATGGGTCCTCCTCAACCACAGGAGCTTTCTTCTTCTGTCGCTTCGACATCTTGAATTCAGAATCTTCCTGTTATACATACAATTATCATCATTTAGACCTTTCTGCCTAAGCTGCAAACATTGGGACAACAAGGTGCAGTGTTTAACTTCATCTATGTTTATCATGATGGAAATAGTTACATGAATAAAATGTGCAAGCTAACACTGCTTTCTAATATCAAAACAACTCTAACAATAAAATCGAGTGGGAAGAAAATCTACATAAAAATGAAGCAAACTCGGGCTATTCACAGGTGCCATGACCATCGCGCGGCACGGGAATGATAGAGGAACTATGCAGGCCTTTCAGTGGTGTTAGCTTCCCAGAAATCTATGGCCAATCAAACTACATGTAGTAATACATCCCCCTTCACCGGCTTGGGTTCGAAACCGGCCGCGAATTGGTTGCACGGAACAACATGGTGAAATACGACTGGGGTTTAAAGGACGCGGGTAGCACAAAAAATGGGACAAATAGTCCAAGCCCCACAGGGAGAGGCCACGGAAAACCTACTCCTACCCAAACATCATCACACAGGGCGGATTGGTGCAGACAGCGTAACGGCCGTCTGCACCAAACCTCCTCAATCACTAAACGCAGGGTCGCATAACAAACGACGGTGGGAAAAACTACTCAGTGGGTCAAACAGCCCCCCCCCCCCCTTTTCGCAGACAGTAATGCCACAAAATCCCTAATATATAGGCATGTAACTTAACGGGGCAAGGGAAAACGACCACGGAAAAAACCAAACCATAGAAAAACCAACCAAATCCTCAATAGAACAGAACGGGTAAGGCGAAAAGATCCTACCTGGCAACACTACATGAATGACGGGAATAAAAATGGTCAAACTCCCACAGTTGAGCCACCTGGACATGGGTACCGACAATGGGGTCCTTGCAAGGTCGAGAGGCCGACAGCGCACTGGAGCGAATGATCATGACAGTTGAAAATAGAATAGAAAAATAAACACAACCCCATATATATATAACCATAAGTGGCAGGTGGGAAATCAAATCGGACGGCGGAAGACTAACTGATCGGGGGGTGAAAGCATATTTCTTTCCACAATGGCAGATGGCCAAACCACTAATCCATCCGCGGGGACAACCGGCTCGAAACTTTGCAAGACTAATCGTCGGGACAATAGTGGAATCGGGAGCCGCAACGGCGAAGCCGTGAAGGATAAATCAATATGCAATGGGTAAAGTCTGAATCGGATGAAAAATGACTAACTGACCGGAAGGCTAGTGACTTCAGCAGCCGCAATGGCGGGATCATAAAGGGCGTGACCCTTCACCACCTCGGGATTTAAAATGACTAGACGACTGGAAAGATAGAGCTTTCCGCAGCCACAATGGCGGGATCATAAAGGGCGTGACCCTCCGCCACCTCAGGATTTAAAACGACTAGACCAACGGAAAGATAGAGATTTCCGCAGCTGCAACGGCGGAAGCCCACAACTCACGGACCGGTGAAAATAACAAAACGGGACCCGAAACGTCAAAGCAATAATCGGGAGAGTTAGTAATTTGCCGTCCGCAACGGCAGAGACAGAAATAAAAAATCATCCCGATGTAAACCAAAACATAGCCGATTGAAAGAAACATATCGGAGAAAACGTTCAAACCAAAACTTGTTATTTCGCCGCAATGGCGGGAGCTCCAACCAAATAAACTTTCGATTCAAACATGCTGAAAATGCATTCAAAAGCAACGATAGAGTTTGGACAAACCGTAGATTGTTTCAAGTGTTAGAGGAAGAATCAAACAAGTGATAGATCATTCCAAGCATTAGAAAATCATTCTGGAAAAACTCATTAGATCATATCAAAAAAGAAAATCAAACTAATCCAAGCAAAGGGAGGGTCCTGAAATTTTTTGGAATTTTGGGAAAATGTTGCAGCTGCAACAATTGGTGACTACCTAGAGAACCCCATATATTTGACTTAACTCCTCCCTAGTAAAAGACTGTCTAGCTCAAAATTGAAATCTTCTAGATGTTTGTATTCCTAAGTTGGCCAACTCATACATTTAACTCATTGAGAAACAGTTCATTGGGGAAGAGATAACATCAGACATATTTGCAAGTCTGAATAACTCTTTTGAGGCCAAATAAGTGAGATTTATTTTACCCCTGTCCTTGGGTAGTTTCAAGCCTGGACACCACAGGATTGTAACAGATGGTAAACAGCACTATCCCTATGTTCCTTATTCCCATGCCATCAGCACTTTTGTGCCATTTTGACTTTAGTTCTTTTGAGTCCTCCATTTGCCTTTCTTTCTGAATTTTATTCAGGATCCTCTATCCATAGTGTCCTTTTGTGTGAGAGAAGAATTTGTTTTTTATCTCACAGACGGAGAGGAACTTTTGGCAACTTGAGATTCATGCTTTTGATACTTTGCTTTGATATGTATTGTTTCTTTAAGGAGTTTTGACTCTTTGATAGCTTTTAGCCCTTTTGAAATCATGGCATGGGATCATTTATATATGATATACTGTTTACCTTGCTTCCTTTACGTGGGTCCTTTGCTGTCACTCCCTTGGACATTTAAGATGTGAAATGGATGGAGCCTCGAAATAGTATACGAGACCAGTTAATTCTGAGTTATTTACAGGGGTTATGTAGAACTTCAATGAAAGCATGGTCAATTAGGAACACTGCTACTAGGAGACACTCTATGTTTCAAAGCACAGTCTTTTGCTCAAGATTTCAGTTAATTAAGAACCCTGATGTTTCCATTGCAACCAAAAGTTTGCCTCTTTATTGGAAACCAAAAAAAATAGCAACCAAGCATTAAACTAAATGAAAAACCACATCAAAGCTATAAATCAAAAGAGAACAGCCTCAAATCAATAAACAAAGAAAATAGTTTCAAAGCATTAAAGAAAAAGAAATCAATTTATTTATGTACAAACAAAAAGAAAAGAAAATGTGGGCTCGCCCTTAAAAATATTCAGTCCAACGAGTTAAAGGGCTAGGCTGTGGTGAAGGTCAAAAATCTATCCATGGTCTAAGTGTACCATTTTTGAAATTGAGACCATATCTACTAGTCTACATTCATCTTTATCAGCCTGATGAAGTTGAAGGAGCTCAGGCTGATTGTCAATATTATAACTGGCCTTTCTTTCTGTATGATGTCTTAGCTTAAGCTCGGTTAGATAATTTCCCAAGACAGAATTAGCAGATTCATTTCCCTCTCCCAGCCTAGTGACGGTATGCTTCATGTAAGGCTCTCTCCAAATTTTAATCCGATTAGGGGTA
This sequence comes from Pseudotsuga menziesii, assembly GCA_001517045.1. Lineage (NCBI taxonomy): Eukaryota > Viridiplantae > Streptophyta > Pinopsida > Pinales > Pinaceae > Pseudotsuga > Pseudotsuga menziesii. Next base: position 125,984 of record LPNX010212312.1, on the reverse strand, counting down.
CCCTTAAGAGGCAACCATAAATGAGACCAGTCTGAAGCAAAATAAACTTTTAATCTGGTAGACCAATCTCGGTTGAGAATAATCCCATATCCACCTGGTATGTCAGCCACCATAAGGTCAATAAATTGGCATATCTTGTTGTTTGCAAAAAAGCGAATGAGAACATTTTTCATTTCTCCCACTACTTTGACTCCTGTGCTATCTAATTGTGTTACTTCCCAGGCTATGAATTTTGGCTGTCCATTAATCTTTTTGCAAACCTCAAGAGGCATAACATTCACTGATGATCCAGAATCTACCAAGCAATTATGCACATTATGATTCAGCATTTCTAGGGTCAAAAGAAAAGGTGGGGTGTCAGCTTTTTCTTCCCAACCTGGTTCTATGTCTTCTTCTCCTGGTTGGTTTTGAGTGGGTATATCTTCTTTAATCTCCTTAATTCCTTTAGTGTTTCCTTCATCAACACCTTCCACCGGTTTGACAGGCTCATGGATTGGTTCCGCTTCCTGGTTGAGAGTAGTGACTTTAGGTGTTTTATCTTTAACATTCACATCTACCTGTCTCTTGACATTCTCTTGCAATTTTTTAATCTTTGAAATTATTGCATTTTCTTTAATTTCTAGGTCCGCATCTTTTGTTGTTGTTGGTGTGTATTCAGACTTAAGAGCATTCTCTTCTATGTTGAAAAGTGAGACACCATTCCATAAGAACATGGTATCCTCATCTTGTTTCTCTATGGTCTGTTTTTTCTTCTTCTTCCTTACCACTGTCTTTAGTCAATTTAGAGTCCAGCAGCTTGTTCATCACCAATGTCATTGAATTTAACCATTGGGGACACTTCTTTTCAGAATGAGGTTGTTGGTGAAAAGTGCAGAAATTATCCCCCCTACTTCTGTTATGTTTATTGATGGTAAATTTGGTGGAGGTATTTTCCATGGGTTGTTGTCCTCCCTTTTTTGGTAGTAGGGTTTGTAAGTTCTCCGAACTTCCCTCTCTTTCTCCAGATCTATTATTCGATTGGATAGTTTCTGAATCATTTTCAGCATTCCCTGATAATCATGTAATTGTTCATCTTTAGGTTTAGACAGCAATAAGGCTCTTTCCATGGTAGTTTTATTTTCAGGTAGATCAGGATAGTCTGTTATACTTTGTTTTTCAGCCTCTACCCTTTCCGCTTCTTCATAAGTCTCTACCAACGTAGGTTCGGCCTTCATCTTGGCAAACATGGCCAACTCAGGTCCTAGGGCTGAGGTATAATATTCAATTAGGACCTTGTCTGAGGGTCTGTCAGCTTCAGAAAAGTTCTTTAGGAATCCTGAAAACCTTTGAGTGAAACTATGTACCTTCTCATTCTTCTCTTTTTTTAACAAACCAAGACCTTTCATCAGTGAGGCATGTGTCTTTTGGGCTGAGTATTTACTTCTGAAAGTCCTTTTGAAAGTGTCCCAATAAGGAATGGAGTTTGCAGGAAAACTGAAATACCAGGATGCTGCTGATCCTTTAAGGGTGTGAGGGAACAATCTACAGACAACATCTTCGTACTCCCCATCCCTTAACCCTTCTACTGCTAAATAGAAACTTTGGAAGTGGTCATCTACAGCATTTTTTGCATCGGGGTCAAACTTGGGCAGCAACTTATCAAAGGCTTGAGGTAGGTTATGCAAAGGAGGTGTGAGGTTCAAAGGTGATCTAGCTCTCCAAGCCGGCAGTGGGTTGGGCTGATTCACATTTATACCAGCCATGAGAAAAGGTGAATGACCAGGAGTCTGAGTAAGAAACACAGTAAGATGAAACTAGGCTTTCTTGCTTCAAAGGTAGAACCAAAACCTGTCTGTACTTGGGTTAGGTCGAAAGCTTCAAAACATTTACTGGTGAGGTAATCTTGGGAAAATAAGTTTCCACGGCCAGCCATGCACTGGCGGCCCTCCTTTTAGCGCCAGAACTGTTGAGGCCTGGAAATTCGCAAGCAACAACAACAAGGGATTCTCCCTAGTCAACGTTCCCAATTATCCCGTGACTGTTTGGTATAGGGAATCCATCCGGTTTGTGGTCTGGATACCGTAGGTCAAGTAACAAAAACAAAGGTTTTACCGGTTGCGGCCCGATCCACCGTGTATTTTGTATTTTTGACTGAAGTATGATATGCAAGTGCCTAATTAACCATGCAGGGTGATAAAGGATGCAAGGGGCATTCACAACGTGATGCGCAGGTTCTTACCTCTGGTCTTAGCACTCACAAGCATCTCAATCACATATGCAGCAATAAAATAAAACTATCTATCTATCTATCTATCTATCCCCGGGGAGCAAAAAATGTAACTTATTTATGAGTAATGTGTATTGTGCATGTATTATAAAGAGAAATCACAGATAGCTGATATTCCTTTCTATAATGCATGAACGATTAGAGATATTTAGAAAATCAGATAGCCAATTGTTTATGAACAACATACATTACTCATGGTGGTAAATCCACAGAATAAACCAGAAATCATTCAAACAAGAACATAGGCTCTAAAATTTAGAACGATCTCACAGTTAATGGACCAAAAGCTGGAAAAACAAAATAGTTCATCTTTCCGCAATCCACAGCATAACATTTGAAAGTCCCACCAATCTTTCTCCAATAGGCAAACAATAATTCTTTATTGCAAAGAAAAGTAGTTCTTCTTATAATATCGCTTTACATGTCTAACTAGGAAAAAGCCCCTATTATTTCTGAGCCTTCTACATTTATACAAAAAGGGAGAGACTGTTGGGCTGCCCAAAGTAACCTTTGGGCTTCCCAACTCTTCACCTCCAATGTTTCACTTTTCTCAAATGTTTTTACAAAATCGTTACAAATTACAAAAGTGACCAATCTTTTATGAGGAGGGTCCCGCTTGGGTGTCCAGAAACTTCTTCCACGCCAAAGCTTCAGAGGCGATGCCTTCAAAGGCACAAGGTTCTAGAAACTGAATGTTGATCTCAAACTTTGTAGCCTGGTTCTTTATAGCCTCAATTCTGGCTGTGCTCAACCGAACCTGATCCTCCAAAAGCTGCACACTGATGGATGAATGATCTAATTCACTCCTCAAGATCTGATCATTCAGGGATTTAATATGTTGTACTTTCGCTTCCTCCTCTTGATATCTCTTCTGCAACATCTCCACAAATGAGTTGTGGTCCAAGAAAACATCAAGCCTCTGCTCGGCCTCTGTTTGGCACCGATTGTAGGTAATAAGGAGCCTCCTGAAAAAATCTGTGCATGCTCCTTTCGTCTTTTTAACGGCCTTTTTGAAATCCTCTGTGGTGTTTATAGCTAATTATAATAAGTCATAATCCCGCTTGAGGGCCTGTTGATCTTTTGATGGCAGCTCTGCTAAAGTTTCTTCATTATGTTCCAGCCTTGTCATTCTTGCTGTCAGGACTTCCGGGATGTCCTGAGATCTATCAATAAAGTAAGAGGAGGTTTCCAGGATTTCCTCTAATCAGCCATCTACCTGCAGAACTTTGCATCTCTCCTCTTCTATGGCAGTCTGCAGCTGCAGCATCTTGGCCTTTTGTGCCAACACATGCTCTTTGAATGGTTGGAGGTTGACCTGCTGCTCCCTTGCTTCCCCTAAAGTAGTTTTTAGAGAAGAGATATGCTCTTGAAGTTTCCTTTCTTGTTCTTGAGCTTGCTTTTCGTTTGCCTCCCAGGTGGTTTTCTGCAGCTCTAAGTCTTCTGCCCTTCCCATTAACTGTTCCTTATCCACCTTTAGTTCTTGATACTCTTGCTACATTTTCTCCAGATGCTCTTGTGCAGCTTCACTAGCTTGTCTCTCTATTTGGAGGAGTTGCAGTTCATCTTTTGAGGATCTCATCTCCCTTTTCATGTCCTCATATTTCCTCTTTATCCTATTGCTTTCCTCTCTCTCCTTTCTCAATGTGTCTTTCAGTTGAGCAGAGGACTTCTTGGATTGCTCCAAGTCTGTCACAATCTTCTCCACATTGTCTTCCGAGGCTTGAATCAATGCAGCTCTGGCTCTAATGGTGAATCTTGGATCTTGGTCTGTTCCAAACACAACGGGCGTATCTGTTATCATTTTCTTGGGCAGACCTCTAGCTTCAACCTTCCTTTCTGTTCTCTTCGCTATCCTCTTTGTCTCCTTGTCATAGAAAACAGTGTTAAAATCAGGTATTTCTTCCCCTTTCTTCTGTACAAAGGGGACCATCTTCAGTGTAGGGACCACAGACTGACCAGGGGTGCTAGCAGTCGGTGCTTATGGATCCTGAACCTCGAGGTTCCCCATGTCCTGGGTTTGTCCTCCAGTGGTGTCAGAGGCTGACTGTTTTGTCTCTGTCTGTGTTAGCTTTAGCCTCTCTATTTCTTTCTTCTGTAGCTCCTCATCAAGCTTCTTTTTTCTTTCTTCTTCTTCTTTCCTAGCATCTTCTTCTGCCTTTTTGGCTGCTTCTTGGGAAGCTTTTCTTTTGTCTTCTTCTTCTCCCTGTAGCCACCCTGCAGCTTCCTGTGCCAACCTTTGGGCATCTTCAATTCTCTTTCTGGCTTCGTCATCAACTTTAGCTTGTTCATCCGCTCCCTTCCCACCTTTTGTGGTAATATTGTTCTTGAACCTTCTCCTTAAGGCTGTTAGATTCAACGCACCGTGGAAGACAGATTATTCCCTATCCCAATGGTGGGTGTATTCAAAATGTACGTTGTTTTCCTTGCAATGTTCAGCTACTTTACCACGGAATTCATTTCGATGGAATGGAATCTCACCAAAATGAAACCATTCTAATTCTTCTACAAACTCATCAGCTTTTTTCACCCTGGTAAACCTGTAACTTCCTAACTTGAAGGGAAAAGGAGGATAGGCAGTCTTCTTATGCTCAAACAGAAAGCTCCCTATTCCATCCAGGAAGACTTGCCTAACGGCCTCCTTATGGATGATGTAGTCTGTGGCGTATTGGGGTAATAAGGAGGGTGCTCTGGAACCTCCGAACATTCTAAAGTAAAGGCCATCCTCGGTCAAATAATACTCTGCATATTCTTCCATCATTTGCAGTGCCTCTTCTGACATGCAGTTACCTTCCTTCAGAAAAATGAGGTTGTACAATGGCATGATGAAGTGTTCACAGACTTCCCTGTAATGACTGTGGTACTTGTGTGCCCACAGTGGCTTATATGTAGAATAAACCGGCACCCTTTCTCTATCCCAGATACACCGTAGTCCAGGGAAAGGCTGATTGCACAATATACAGTCGACAAGTATGGAACTCATGTAGAATTCAGACCTCTTTTGGGATACTCCTCCCAGGGCTGAGTGGCAAGCAGGAAGATAAATTTGTTGATACTATGTTGGCCCAGTTGAAAATGGTCCCCTGGGTTGCAACATAAAAAATAATGGGCATCCATTCCAATTTGAAGAACCTGCCATGAGATCTTCCAAAAATCCAGTTAAGCATTAAAGCTATGAACCTATATGGGGTCCTTAAGCTTGCTGTATCATATTCACCTATTGGCCTAGTCCTGAAATGTTTTCCAGGAAACAACATTCTTTTAAGAGTCTCAACCAGGTCCATTCTAACGTTTTTCAGCCAATCATCAGATACAAACACTTGTGCTTCGGGCAGGTGGTATGTCAGGGCTACATATCCTGGGCTATAGGCAGCATAGCCTTGTTTTTCAACGTTCTCCAGGATCATCGTTGTTACATCTACCCGGGGAAGAATCCAACCAATTAATTCAGAGCAGGGGAATAGCTCTGGTCTTGTAGCGATCTTCATCAGCGAAGATCTCTCAATGTTAGCATATATGCTTTCTTCCTCCAAGCCCATATCGGGCACTTCCCCGCGGGTGATTAACCTATATATTTCCCCCCATTGGTATTCAGGTTCGACACCAGATATACACTTGGTGTCCTCATATATGTACTCAGTCTTGGTGACAACTTCCACTTCTGGGTCCTCCTCAACCACAGGAGCTTTCTTCTTCTGTCGCTTCGACATCTTGAATTCAGAATCTTCCTTTTATACATACAATTATCATCATTAAGACCTTTCTGCCTAAGCTACAAACATTGGGACAACAAGGTGCAGTGTTTAACTTCATCTATGTTTAGCATGACGGAAATAGTTACATGAAGAAAATGTGCAAGCTAACACTGCTTTCTAATATCAACACAACTCTAACAATAAAATCGAGTGGGAAGAAAATCTACATAAAAATGAAGCAAACTCGGGCTATTCAAGGGTGCCATGACCATCGCGCGGCGCGGGAATGATAGAGGAACTATGCAGGCCTTTCAGTGGTGTTAGCTTCCCAGAAATCTATGGCCAATCAAACTACATGCAGTAATACATCCCCCTTCACCGGCTTGGGTTTGAAACCGGCCGCGAACTGGTTGCGTGGAACAACACGGTGAAATACGGCTGGGGTTTAAAGGACGTGGGTAGCACAAAAAATGGGACAAATAGTCCAAGCCCCATAGGGAGAGGCCATGGAAAACCTACTCCTACCCAAACATCATCACACAGGGTGGATTGGTGCAGACAGCGTAACGGTCGTCTGCACCAAACCTCCTCAATCACTAAACACAGGGTCACATAACAAACGGTGGTGGGAAAAACTACTCAGTGGGTCAAACAGCCCCCACCCACTTTTCGCAGACAGTAATGCCACAAAATCCCTAATATATACTCATGTAACTTAACAGGGCAAGGGAAAATGACCGCGGAAAAAAACAAACCGTAGAAAAACCAACCAAATCCTCAATAGAACAGAACGGGTAAGGCGACAAGATCCTACCTGGAAACACTGCGTGAACGGCGAGAAGAAAAATGATCAAACTCCCACAGTTGAGCCACCTGGATGCGGGTACCAACAATGGGGTCCTTGCAAGCTCGAGAGGCCGACGACGCATTGGAGCGAACGATCACGACAGTTGAAAATAGAATAGAAAAATAAACACAACCCCATATATATATAACCATAAGCGGCGAGTGGGAAATCAAATCAGACGGAGGAAGACTAACTGATCGGGATGTGAAAGCATATTTCTTTCCACAACGGCGGATGGCCAAACCACTAATCCATCCACGGGGACAACCGACTCGGAACTTCACAAGACTAATCACCGGGACAATAGTGGAATCAGGAGCTACAACGGCAGAGCCGTGAAGGATAAATCAATCCGCATTGGGTAAAGTCTGAATCGGATGAAAAATGACTAACTGACCAGAAGGCTAGTGACTTCAGCAGCCGCAACGGCGGGATCATAAAGGGCGCGACCCTCCACCACCTCGGGATTTAAAACGACTAGACGAACAAAAAGATAGAGCTTTCCACAGCCGCAACGGTGGGATCATAAAGGGCATGACCCTCTGCCACCTCAGGATTTAAAACGACTAGACGACCGGAAAGATAGAGCTTTCCGCAGCTGCAACGGCGGAAGCCCACAACTCACGGACCGGCGAAAATAACAAAACGGGACCCGAAACGTCAAAGCAATAATCGGGAGAGTTAGTAATTTGCCGTCCACAATGACGGAGACAAAAATAACAAATCATCCTGATGTAAACCAAAACATAGCCGATTGAAAGAAACGTATCGAAGAAAACGTTTAAACCAAAACTTGTTATTTCGCCGCAACAGCGGGAGCTCCAACCAAATAAACTTCCAATTCGAACATGCTGAAAATGCATTAGAAAGCAACGATAGAGTTTGGACAAACCATAGATTGTTTCAAGTGTTAGAGGAAGAATCAAACAAGTGATAGATCATTCCAAGCATTAGAAAATCATTCTAGAAAAACTCATTAGATCAGATCAAAAAAGAAAATCAAACTAATCCAAGCAAAAGGAGGGTCCTGAAATTTTTTGGAATTTTGTGAAAATGTTGCAGCTGCAACACGTTGGTATATCAAACAGCCTTTCACGTACCCTTGAGGTATATCAAAAGGTACTTCACATACTTGATTGTATATCAGAAGGTTCCTTGTGTACAGTTATGCATTAGATAGCACTACTACCGATTTGAGCTCCCACGTACCTTGAGTATATCGGGAAACCCCACTAGGATACCTTATCCATCTAAGGAAAGCCCTTTGGCCATATTGCTTGGAACCATATGCCGAAAACAGCATTCAGGGAGATTACTGTGCACGGACCCTAGAGGTATATCGCGAGTGGCACCTTCTTGACAATCGTGGTGAGAGACCTGACTATCTGAACTCCTCCTGTCATTTAAGTTTGCTTTTTTGACCTATGGATTGAGTAGGGAAATTTTTGGTGTGTTTTCTAGTTTTTTGAGACCCTAGGTTAGATAGGAACTATACAAATTGGCTGAGCTAAGACAGTCCAGAAGATTACAAGGCTTTCCACCTGATTTTATTCCTGTTTTAGGAGAAAATCCAATGGAAGCTATCGACCAAGGAGCTGCTACCACCTCCCAAGTGGTAGATAATGTGGGTACAGAAAGTGGAGGACCATATCCTTCACACTCGCCTCCCTTGGTAAAACAACCTTCTCGAGGAAATACCTCATTCCATTCTCCCATAGAAGGTCATGTTGATGATACTACCCATCCGGATTATGGTCCTAATGCTCCATTTTTGGATACCTCTATAGGACGGGCCATTGCCTCATTTGGCACCTGTTTAAACTTTTCTAAATAGATTTCTTCAGATGAAGAAGAACGTAGAAAATATAGGGCAGCCATTCTCCGTGCACAAGAGATTGAAAAGAAAATAGATGATATATTGGGCACACCACCACCACGTTCCATAGCTATGCCTGTGGGATATCGTTCACTTACCGATTCTATGAGACCCATTGAACCGAGTATAGATCGCATAGTGACTCCACACAACCCAGGTCAAAATTCAAACCCCACCACCTCCTATATTATGTCTTTTCCCAATCCTCCCATGTCCTTCTACACCTCAGGGCTCAACCTTCAATTCTTGTTTCGTCATCACCTTCTAGTGTTGGGGGGAAACCCTCAACACAACCTACATTATTTGGCACCGGAATTGTACCCAGTCAAGGACAGACCTCTAATATAGAACAATCTATGGTTTATGTCCCACCCACCCACCCTAATATGGTTAATCCCCCATCTAGTTCAGGTTAGCCCTTGGGGGAACAACTTGTAACCTTTCAATTCTCTAGGGGTTATGGTTATACTGCACCTGTAGGAAATATTAATTATCCACCCAACCCTACAGGAATGTTGTATGTAGGAATTCCATACCCTAGTAATACTTTTACGCCATGGGGGAAACCTAACTGGTCTTACATGTTGGCTATGGGGGGGATACCTATTCATATTGTAGGAGGTGTCGGAGGACTTCCTTATGGAGGTCCTCCCCTTGGGGGGCCTGGTGGCTTCCCTCCTTACATTCCCAATGGTATTGGTGGTCCTAGGGGGCCTAGTGTCTCTCCTTCTAATGGCCCTGGAGGGTCTGGTGGCCTTCCCCCTAGTGGTTCTGGTGGCTTCGGGGGTTTACCTCCTAGAGGTCCTGGAGGGTCTGGTGGTCCACCTCCTGGTGGTCCTAGTGGTCCCAATGGTCCTGGTGGTCCTGGAGGCCCTAGTGGCCCTAACGTTCTTGATCCCGAAAATCAACCCCCAATGGGCGTATTTCCCGATAGTTCTTCCTCGCAACAACATGTCTATCATTCTACTTACAGTCCTACTAGTACATATATGCCATATCAATATTACCAGTATGTGCAACATAACTGTCAGTTATCTTTCCTAGCAACTTTGGACTTGCCTGACTTTTCCAAGTTGATTAATGACCCCATTCGACACAATCCCTCATGGCCTCCCATTCCCATAAAGTTACCATCGAACATTCCAAAGTTCGATGGGAATCAGGGAGACGATCGGAAAAACCATGTCATGACATTCCATCTGTGGTGTTCTTCAAACTCCATCATGGATGATTCAGTTCAGTTACGAATCTTTCAGCGAACTTTGACTGGTACAGTCGCAAAGTGGTACATTGAACTTCCACAACATTCGTTTATGGATTTTGACTCCTTGGAAATCGTGTTTATTACACACTTTCAGCTCCCTATCCGTTATGAAATGAATACTGATCTCTTAACTTCTCTGCAATAGAACACCTCCACCCACATATATGATCATATCCATGAGTGGATAAGGCAGAGAAAGCTTGTTAAGGCTCCTATTCTGGATTAGTTATTAGCTAATTGGTTTACCAAATCTTTGTTGCCTTCAATTTCCCGAGATGTGGCTATGGGCGGTGTTGTTACTGAAGAGAAATCCATTATTCGATCCTAGTATCTAGACTTGGTCTATTCCCAATATGGAACTCTTTATGACTTGATTCCTCAAGCTCCTCGCCCAAGCACCGATCCCACAAAGCCACCAGTAGAAGTACCTGTTGATGGGATTGTTGGTTCAATCCAGTCCCTGTTAGCAGCAAAACCTACCAAGAAATCCCAGACTTCCACCCCTACTCCTTCGACTCCTAAGGTTTCCACCGAGGTCAATTCTATTCAAAGTACTCAAACCTAGGGCAATAATAAAAAGAAGGGTAAAAATAAGAATAAAAAACCTGGAAACCAATAGGAGAATCCAAGACCAACGAACAATGATAACGATAAAGAGAAAAGAAAAGAAAAATATCCATGTCTGCTATGCAGAGGTGACCATTTCACAAAAGAGTGTTGCCGTTGGGACGAAATCTCCCAATTTTTGAAATCAAATCCCGCACCCGCAGTTCTCACGGATCCTTTTCCCTCTCAACAACAACTGATAGACCACATGTCTAATCAGGGTAACTCTAGTTCGTCAGAGGAAATTCGTATGATGTCCTTGGATACCATTAGTCTACAAACTCGTAGTCAAAATTATGACAAACCCGCAGACAAGAAATAAGACCATTCTTCTTCAGGAAAATCTCCCTCTACTGGTTCTCTGGAATCCTTGTCTACTGTCCCCTTAACCATCGAGAAGCCTACTCTCAACATGATTTTGCGTCCACCCTAGAGTACTCTTAGGAAGGTTGTTTTTAACCCTAATTCTTGAGCTACTCAATTTTATAATGTAGTTGAATATCTCGCTCAGGAACGGTGTGCAATGTCTACCTTAGAAGTAATCCAAAGTTGTCCTATACAACGCAAAAATCCATTAACTGCGTTAGGAACTTTAGACCCGGATAATACTAATTTGATTCATTTCAATATTGAGAACTATAAGTCTACGCTACCTCATAAAATTGCTTTTCAAATCATCATGAAAGTAGTTGGAAAGAAGGTTTTTAGAACTGTTCTAGATGAAGGATCTTTGACTTCGGTTTTGTCTCTATCTTGTTGGAAATCTCTCGGCTCTCCCAAGCTTGTAACATCACCTACGACTCTGAAAGCCTTTAATGGATGAGGTTTCCAGCCCCATGGTCTCATATCAGCCCTTGCAGTCGAGCTTGGGCAAAAAACTGTTTCTATTCAAGTAGAAGTAGTAGATGCCCCGTTAGATTACAACCTCCTTCTAGGAAGAAATTGGTTTTATGCCATGACTGCTGTCGCTTCAACGGTATTTCGAATAGTCCAATTTCCACATCTAGGGAGAATTGTTACCATTGACCAGCTTGATTTCTATATGCTGGATGTTACTACCTCTACAGCTAATAACATCCCTATGTTAGGCCAGTCCCCTCCTCTTTACCAGTCGATTGGGGTAGGCATGTTGAAGGATTCATCCCTTATGGGGATTTTTCCATCCACTCCTCCTAACATGGACACCGCAACAGTCAATATGATTGCGTCATTTGACCATGATCCTAAGGGAAAACAAGTTGTTGAGTCCAACTCGTTGAGTCCACATGAAGCAATGTATGACACCATTCAAACCCTTTCTGATGATCACATTGATGACCTTCATCTAGTGGCTTCAAATCCTTACAACTTACCTTACTGGTTAGAACTGTCTCTTCCTGTTTTAGATTATCTCTCTAATACTTTTCCTTTCGATGAGTCCATTATGGAGATCATGAGTACAGATGAGTCCATTTGGGAGGATCACCATCATAGATCTATGTTCCTCCCCAACACCAGTTTGGTTAACCATGATTATGCATCCCTGTTTCCTGTTGATACTTTCAACGCACCCCAAAGTCCCATATGGTTGCAAGACATAGATTCTGAAGGAAACCTTTGCAACATAACTCAGACGAATCTGATTGACATATCATCCAAGCATGGTACCATCAAGCATGTTCATGTTGGGATGAACTGCTCGGCAGATGAATCTAAAGCATATAAGGCACTTTTCAAAGAATTCCATGATATTTTTGCTTGGTCCTATGAAGAAATGTTGGGGATTGACCCATCCATTGTGGTCCACGAGATTAACACCTATCCCACAGCTAAACCTCTCAGGAAAAAACTAAGGCAAGTCCATCCACGGAAGGCCACAACTATTAAATCTGAAATAGAGAAACTTCTCAAAGCCAAGTTTATTTATCCCGTACCCTTGACGGAATGGGTATCGAACGTTGTCCCTGTCAATAAAAAGTAGGGCACCATTAGAGTCTATATCGACTTTAGGGATTTAAATAAATATTGTCCCAAGGACAACTTTCCTACTCCGCACATCGATTAGATTATCAACAACTGTGCCGAAACTGTCATCTTTTCATTCATGGATGGCTTCTCTGGCTATAATCAGATTGAAATATTACCCACCGATCAGCACAAGACGACATTCATTTGCCCATGGGGAACCTTTACATATAAGAAGTTACCTTTTGGCATGAAAAATACTGGAGCCACATTCCAGCGTACGATATCCTATGCATTTCATGATATTAAACATATTATTGAACCGTACCTTGATGACCTCCCTGCTCATTCACAGCGATGGGAGGACCACCCTAGTCATCTTAGAGACATATTCCTAAGATGTCGTCAGTATAATATATGGCTCAATCCATATAAATGTGTTTTCTGCATTGAAACGGGACATCTGTTAGGCTTTGTGGTCTCTAAGGATGGCATCCAGATAGACCCCTTGAAAATTTCCGCCATTTTAGCTCTACCAGCCCCAACCAATATCCTTGAACTCCAAAGTTTGCAAAAGAAGGAAAAATTTCTCCACCATTTCGTGTGCAATTTTGCAGAGAAAACACACAGTTATATGCGTCTCCTTAAAAAGGATACCCTGTTCTTTTGGGATGACCAAGCCCAACACGCCTTTGATAATCTCAAACATGCTCTAACTCATTCACCCGTGATACAACCCTCAGATTATTCAAAGGAATTTCTCTTGTATATTGCTGCCTCCTCCACTACCATTGCTATGGTTTTGGTGCAGGAAAATCCCAACGGTCAAGAGCACGTGATTTACTATGCTAGTAAGAATCTTATATATTCTAAAACCTGATATTCACGCATGGAGAAGTTAGCATTGGCCACGGTCATTACTGTACAAAAATTTCATCACTACATTTTGCTCTGCATAACCATTATATTGGCAAACTAGAACCCTATGTATTACATCCTGACTCGTCAGGTGCTCGAGGGCAAGTACTCTCAATGGATAGTCATACTATAGGAGTTTGATCTGGAATTTTCCAAAGCCACATCAAAGAAATCCTTGGTCTTTGCCGAGATCATGTATGATCTTCCCTGTGCTTCAACGGAATCTGATCCCAGTGATTCATTTTCGGATGAATTCCTATTCTTGATAAGCACTTTCGATCCATGGTATGGATATTTTCTTAATTATCTCAAAACACAAAGATTTCAGCCACATCTATATCATGACGATCGTCACTGTATCCATCACCATGCGAAATACTACCTCATCTTGAATGATACCTTGTATAAACGTGGGATTGATTCTATTCTCCGATGATGCCTCACTCATGATGAGGCTGAACATGTGTTTAATGATTGCCACTCTAGAGCATGTGGTGGTCATTGTCTGGGATGGCTACAGCCTAGAAAATCCTTCGCGCTGGATATTTCTGGCCTTCAGTCTTCAAAGACTGTCACGAGGCTATTAAGAAATGCCCACCTTGTCAACATTTTTATCCCAAAAAGCACACCCATCCTGCTCTGCTACACCCCGTAATTACTGTTGGCTCATTTTCCAAATGGGGGATTGATTTTATGCATTGTAATCCTACCTCAGCTGGGGGGCATGGTTACATCATCGTAGTCGTTGACTATTTTACAAAGTGGGCTGAGGCCATGCCTACATATGCGGAAGATGGTAAGACTGTCACTCTCTTCCTGTTCAATCATGTCATAGCTATATTTGGAGTCCCGCGGTCCATTGTCACTGATCATGGATCACATTTCCATAATCAAATGATGGACGAACTAAGTTCCAAGCTAGGTTTTCGCCCTGAAAACTCTACGCCATATTATTTGCAAGCTAATGGTCAAGTAGAGGCCATTAAAAAAGTTTTGAAAACTATGCTTCGTCAGATGGTTGGAGACCATAAATCCAACTGGCACCATGTTCTTTTCTCTGCTCTTTGGGCTTACAGGACTTCATTGAAAATAGCTACTAGTTTCACACTTTTCCAGCTTGTCTATGGACTTGAAGCTGTCTTATCGGTTCAATGTCAGATTCCATCCTTGAAACTTGCCATCAAACTTCTCCCAGACACTTCTGCAGAGGAAGAAAGATTTTTGTACTTGAATAACCTTGACGAAACTCGAAGAGATGCTGCCTCGGCTAATGAGGCACATAAGAAACGTGTCAAGGTGCAGTATGATAAATCCGTCCAACCTCGTGCCTTTAATGAGGGTGACCTAGTTTTGACTTATGATCAGAGATATGAAAAACTAGGGAAAGGAAAGTTCGATTCCATGTGGTACAATCCTTTTGTTATTTCTAAAGTTTTAGAGAAAGGGGCCTACGAGCTCGTAGACTATGATGGAATCCCTTTAGGGAAACCTCGCAATGGGTTGTATCTGAAGAGGTACTATTCCTAGGTCTTTCCTGGATAGTATATTGTATATATGTATATTGCTTGACTTTCAGTGTGCTTTGAGTGTTTTCAATATGGTTTTGAGTTTAGTGTCCATATCTATTTATGTCATGTTTTGGTCATGTAGACCAGATGGCTTTCTACGGCTTCGCTGATGGTGCTTTCCGCCACACCTTGAATCTCTCCTTAGCTGCTTGGGTCCTCTATTCCCTAGCTGAATATTTAGTCAGTTTAGGAATGGCTTGTATTGGTCCCGCTACCAACAATATCGCCGAGTATCGAGCAGTCATATGTCTTCCGACTGAAGTTGCCTCCCAGGATGTTCACAATTTGGTAGTCTTGATGGAATTAACTCGTGGTTTGTCATCTAAACCATGTTTATACCATTACAAACCTTGTACTTATATGCCTCTTCCGGAGAGTATGCTTGTTAGAAAGGTCATTCGAAACCATCACCTATAGGCATATCCCTAGGGAACATAATGTGGTTGCTGACTCATTAGCTAACTACATCCTAGATTGGCATATCGACCACTCATGACATTAAAATCAAACATGGTTCATTGTAAATAAACAACTAGAGACACATAAAACTCATGTAAAATACATTCACCATTTGAGACATATAAACACTAGGTAAAAGTCTGTATATATATATATATGAACATGTTTACAAAAAATAGGTCACGAGACCTCATTTGAAGCACGTAGGATTTCAGGTAAAATCACCATACAAAATCCTGAAGCTATCAGCTTTCAGTAGATACATCATGCATACATCACCTAGTGATGCTCCTGGTAGCACATCACTGCCCAGGATACTCTACGTAGCAGTCTAGTAAACCAACCCAGTACTCCCGCTATAGGTATTTGATACCTCAAAGGCAGATTAGCAATGGAAGCGTCAAGGATGTCTAGGGTCAACCTCTCCAAGTTTTCCTCTAACTCCTCAGTCACATCATCACCCTGTGATATGAAGCAGGCCTCGGCTCATCTCTCCAATGGGGAATCTCCCCCATGTCGTGCTCCTCCAACGTCTGCATGAAGATATTCAGGTCTCGTTACTTAACATAGAAAATATAGAGCATCAAAAAACATAAAAAACAATATGTCCATTTTAGGGTTTTTTGCTTCTTACCGATGTCACCCCACTGTCCACCAGGTGGGAGCGGTAGGTCAGGGTCTCCACTGAAGTCCTTGCTTGCATATGCATAGTCCTCCACCATGAGGATCTGATCTCTCAACCATCAAAATAATGGGTCACCAAACTTTACCTTCCCCCTGCCCACTCTAGTACGAGCCATAATCTGGACCCACCTCAGCATGCTAGGGTCCCGTGCTCTCAGCTCTGTAAATACCACCTGGTATCTCATCTGTGGAACCCACTGTTATAGCTGATTTTACCACTCCAAGTGAATCACACTTTGTATGGCCTTCCCCTGTCCCTCTGCAGACTCCTTAGACCCCGTGGACCATTTTTTGTCCTTTGATGTTTCCTTGACCATCCCTAAAAACATGTGAAAAATGATACACGCAAATTTTAAACCCTTAATCGCATATATACGCAGGTTTGACCCTTAAAACCGCGTACATCGAGATGTGTAAAAAATACAAATCCTTTTGGAGTTTTCCTTGACATGGATTCGACTCACTTGACTCCTGGCCTTCCCTATGCCTTGAGATTGCTCGGATTCGACCTTTCATTACGCCTTTGAAAATCTATATAAGGAACTCTATGGTACATTGAAGGCATATGAGAGAATCGAGAGCGAAGAAACTATAGTCCATTGTTTCCAGAACTTATGCTGGAGTCTACATCCCTTTGTCCCTTGGAGCACTTTTGTGTTCTTCCCAAGCTTTCCTTTTGCTTGTGAGTTTACTATTGAGAGATGGAGGATTGAGGTGGTGGAGGCCCAAGTGGGGGATTTAGTTTCTCTTATTTGTAGACGTGCCGACAGAGGTTGTATCTATTGTAATCTCTGATTTATATTAATAGAAATATCTTTTCCTATCCAATAATGTGTGTTTGAATGAATATTTTATCCATGGGATGTTTTCAAAGCGGCTTATACATTGTTGATTATATATGCTAGAATAGATCTAACACCATGATATATAGTATGCTTGTATTGTTTACTTGTTGTTGAGGAAGTAATTTATCAATTCAAGCTAAAGTTGGAAAGCACAACGGGGATCTACTTCAACCGTCTGGAATAAGGTACGAGGTCTGATCCTTTAGTGCTAGACATTTACTTTCTATTGCATATTGGAAAGGATTGATTTCTGGAGTCAAGTTGTCTGTTGTGGTACCCCAAGCCATAGGAATTTCTCTCTGTAATAGAATTGGCGACTCTGCTGGGGAGTTTCTAGTAGTTGTCCTTTGGGGGTTTTCTATCGGCATTCAATGAATTTGAATTGCTATTTCTCTCTTGTTTCTATGTCGGGTCTGGGGGCATGTCTACCTGGTAGTGTCTGATTGGTGCGAAGTTTGTCTCAGCTTGTCTATTTGCCTTGATTTTTATGCACCTTTCTTCCTGTACGCGAGTTTTTAACTCACAGTCGCGTATACACGCGGGTTTCTCTATGATTTTCGCATATACACGTGGGCTTACTGCGAACAGTCGCGTATGCCCTTAGTTTTTCCTTTTAGTGGAAGTTAAATGGTTGCTGGGTGAAGTTTGATGATTGCTGAGTCTCCTTTGACACTGCCTGAGTCTGTTTTTACCTCTGTTTCTGACCAGAGATGTTTTTTTTAGGCTAAATTTTTTTTACAAGGTTCTTATCATGGCATTTTCGATTTTTTGTTTGGGATTAGTGCATTAGATTTCTTTTACCTTAGTGCTTTGCTTGAGTACTGTTTGAGTGTGCTTGCAGAGTCTGGGGGTTTTAGAATCATTATTTTTCTTTTTGTATCTCATGTTATTTCAAAAAATCCAAAAATATTTGCTTATCATCATGCATTGCATTTTGCATTTTGCATCGTACTTGCACTAGATTTGCTTTGGAGTATTAGTTAGGATCTCATATAGGAAAGCTTGCATTCATCATTTGAAGAAAAATTATGCATTTCACGTAGTAGCATACCCTATTTTCATGGACACAATGCATTTGCATTGATTGTTAAGTGTGCATTTTACTTCATGTTGTGTCATAACACCATTAGTTGCACGGCCATATCCCTCTTTTGAGTAATAAATCCAATTAAAATCAACGCTTAAGTAAAATGAACTATACTCTTTTCTTTTATAGGGTGCACCAACAAGATTAGGTTTTAGGGTCTTGGAATAGTTCATTGTGAGTAAATTCTCCAAGACCACTAAACAACAACATGTATGTGTCTGTCCAGGTGAGTGTGTGAAATCCTTGGTATAACCAGTGTTTCTCAAGATCCTCCTCTCAAAAGGGAGTTAAGCACGAGGCATATTGAGCGGTTATTGATTGGGATGACCCCTAGTCATAACTGAGTAGCACCGGAGATATTTCCAGGATTGTATTCGTATATGGGGGCTCTTTTGAGAGTTCCAGGCTTTGCTACCCTGCCCATACGGTCAATCCCGCCTGCGACTGTCCTCCTGAGCATTGATTATATTGAGGTGACCTTAGTGGCCTTACCTAGGATATCGAGGGGGTACTTTGCAAGGGTTATTCTATGGGTGTCCCGGCCAGGTTGGGGTCAGACAGCACAGTCGCTTTACGCGTTGAAGCTGAGGGCCACAATAATTGGTTATGTACCTCCGCTTGTTGTGTATGGGAGTCTCAAGCCTCTCCTAGGCGAGACATACCTGCTTCATTCAGGAGCTCACTTATCCTGCCCTTGATTGCTTTCATTTGGCTTTAGATTTTATTGGTGATTGCTCTATGCATGATAGCTTGCCTAGGGTTTGCGTAAATAGAGAGTCTTTTCTATTTTTTGAGTCATTGTGGATTCGAGTGCAGCTCCTCGCCGTTCTCGTCGTTTAGCAAGGACTTCCACCTTCTACATCTCCTCCTCCTTTGGGAGAGAGACCTAGACAATCTAGGTGGACTACTTCACACATTGATTCACACACCATGGGAGACTATATAGAAGGTATTCCTGAACCACCTTCTCCCATTCAAGTGGAAGATGGGGAGTTTACTCCTACCTACGATCCTTCACCCGACTTGGCTAAGTTAGGTCCTATGATTTCTGAGATAGGAACCTTTCAGGATAGACCTACTCTCTCTAGGGTTGATTCCCCATTGATGCATTACCGGTATGGAATGCCAGAGGATGCTGAGACTCATTTTGAACCTGCGAGCACTAGTTATGGTAGTTATGGTATGTCTAGTTTTCCCACACATGATTTGGCATTTCATGTCGAATCTGAGTTCAAGCCTAACACTATGCCTGGGGACACTCTCATTCCTTACCATGCGGAGAGGTTTGGGAGCACTAGTCACATTGCACCTTCCATCCCAATGGTGGAAGCTACATCACATATTCCTCCTAGGTCTAGGGTTAGTGATCCTATTAGGATACCAAATCCGATCTGAGTGACTATAGGGAATAGTATGTACATAATTACATAGATCCCTCCGTCCTCTGTCCCTAGTTCTTCAAATGGTCACCCTCCACCTTATTCATGTGGTCCTTCGGGCTGAAACATTGCTACGAGTTATGTCCGCACTGCGGTTACTAGACTGGCTGTGTCTCAGCTTCATGTACCGCCCGTTGTTTCAGGAGGTCATGCTCATACTTCTAGAGGTCACATTCCTACTTCCAAAATGTATATTCCTACTTCCAGAGCGTATGTTCCTACTTACAGAGTGTCTCATGGGACATCTCATGCGATAACTTATGGACCCTATTATGGGATGTAGTATGGACAGGGGTCTTCACCTTATGGGAGTGGGTATCAAAAACCTGCTTATTCTCCAAATTATGGCTTTGTATCTCCTAGTAGTCAAGGTCCACCACACTATGGTGCTTCCATGCCACCCTATACAGGTCAAACGAGAGGAGGGCACTATGGCCAAGGCCATGGTGGTAATCATACCTATGTGAATCATACCTATCAGGGTGCGTTCCATCGACCTCATCATCCTAGGCTCCCTTTCCTCGTGACATTGAATCTTCCTGACTTGTCGAGATTGACGAACGATCATGTAGCTCATGACCCGGCTTGGACGACTGTCCCTACTAAGCTTCCCTCGGACATGCCTAAGTTCGAGGGCAAACCGGGAGAGGATCCAAGTGAACATGTTACTACCTTTCACCTATGGTGCTCTTTGAATTCCTTACACTAGGAATCCATCCGTTTAAGTCTATTTCAATGCACCCTTACAGGGCTTGCCGTGAAATGGTATATAGAGCTACCTAGGGGGGAATTCGCTTTGTTCGATGATCTAGCGATGACTTTTCTTAACCACTTCCAGCTACCAGTGCATTATAACGTTGGTACTGAAATCTTATCGACATTTCGGTAGGATAAAGCCACACATATATCAGATCATATTCAAGAGTGGCGTAGACAGAAGAGGTTAATTAAAGCCTTTATACCGCCGGAGTTCCTTCTCAAATGGTTCCTTAAATTGTTATTGCCGTATATAGCAAAGGATGTTTCTACATCCGGAGTGCAGAATGAGGAACAAGCAATTTTTAGAGCATGGGAACTGGACTTGATTTATGCTTAGTCTAGTTTGGTATATGAGATTATTCCCAATGCTCCGCGTTCTAGTTTCGACCCCAAAGCCAAACCTGGACCACATGTCGATGGCATTGTTGGTTGTGCAAGTGTGAAACCTGCGGATTCGGTTGCAAAACAAGTGAGTCAATTGTCAATCAACCAATCTTCTTTGGGACAAGCTTCAGCTTCGTCCCAACCCGACCAAACGGCAAGTGTACTTTCAGTGCAATCGTCGGACCAGAAGGGTAACCGGCAGCCCGAACAGAATAGAAAAAATGGTAAGAATAATCGTAAGGGTGGGAATAAGAATGAGAATGCTAATAATAATGACAAGAATGGTCGTAGTACTAGGGGGGACAAGCAAGCTAAACGTAAGGTTAAGTTCCCTTGCAATTTATGTAAGGACAATCACCTCACTTACTTGTGCCCTCGTATCGATGAAGCCTCGAGATTCTTGGCACAGGGCCCAGCTGTGCTAACTAACCCTTTACCTCACAATCAAAATATGAACACAAGGTCCCATGATCAGTTTGGTGGTGATCAAGATCCACCGGAGGGTAGTGGTCGTGGTTGCATTAACATGGTCCGTGCTACAAAATTTGTGACCCGTGCGAAAGATTATGGTTCGTCACAACCCAGCCTAGGAAAAGAACCTGATCCACCAGGGTCCCCTTTACGTATTGAGAAACCTATGGATAAACCTGAAGCTGCACCTCGCATTCCTAAGGGAGTCCTTAAGCATTTGGGGCACAATATTAATTCCTGAGTCGCCCAGAACTATTTAGTTGTTGAGGATTTGGGCCACACTCCTTGTGCGATGTTTGCATTGGAAGTGCTTCAGAGTTGTCCTTTGCAAAGGAAGGTGTTGCTTTCTTCCCTTGGTGTGAATGATGATGATTCTTCCTCCATGATTAAATTTGAAACCACAAAACTTCAGTGTCGCTTTCCTTACTATGTATCTCTTTTGATTCACGTAGAATGTCTTAATATGACCGTCAAGCGCATTGTGATTGACGAAGGTGCTGCCACTTCTATGATGTCTTTATCGTGTTGGAAGGGTTTAGGTTCCCCTGAGCTATCTAAATCAGCGACCATGTTAACTGCGTTCGATGGGAGATCATTTAGACTGCACGGCATCCTTCCTTCCCTTAAAGTCCATTTGGGAGGGAAGACCATTGCGATAGAGGTCGAGGTGGTTGATGCACCCCTTGACTACAATCTCTTGCTGGGTAGGAATTGGATGTACAGTATGCAAGCCGTGGCTTCTTCCCTATTTCACGTTGTATGCTTTCCATTTAACGCAAATATAGTCACGATTGATCAAACAACATTCAAGAATCCATTTGTTATTGCATCTTTGGGAGCTTCGATCCCAATCGTTGAACACTCTCAGCTGGAAACTGGGAGTGTGGGTGTAGGCATGTATCCATCCCTCATGGGAAGCTTTAGTTGTCCTACACCGATCCTTATGATAGGGTCTAGTTCCGGTGAGGCTTTGACATCTATGAGATCGATGTCTTTTCACACGAGTCATATGGAAGATCCTTGGATTCTTCCTACACTGAGTACTCTGAGTGAGCCCATCGTGACGGACGTGTCGTTTCCTGCAACTATGATAGCTTATCAAGCTAATCTCAAGTGTTTTGCAGAGCCTAGTCCTTCCTCTTCGCGGATGGAGGAGGAGGACCCTTATGTGCTACCAGCATGGGCAGTGCAGTCTTCTCATGCGCACGACTGCCTTGATACAGTGTTCCCTTCAGATGAAGCGATTATTGAGGCTATGTCAGGAGTTGAGCCACCATGGGAGGAACTCCATCATAGATCTTACTTTCTTCCTGAGCTTGACCGCTTGGAGCCTGAGGACTTTAGGGCGGTTCTTAGTGAGAGAGTTGGTAGTCCTATGGTTCCATTAAGCTCTCCTAGTCCGATGGCTGATGGAAACATGGTGAACATATCTTCAATGATTCCGATCAATATCTCTCGCGATCCTGGCAGGATAGAGAATGTCTATATTGGGGTGGAATGTTCCCATGCTGAGATTCAAGAATACACCGAGCTATTTAAGGAATTCCATGATATCTTTGCTTGGTCTTACGACGAAATGTCAGGTATCGACCCTCGTATTGTCAAGCATGAGATTAAGACTTATCCCAATGCTAAGCCTGTTCGACAATGCCTGCATGCGATGAATCCTAGGAAAGCACCCGCGATTAAGGCAGAGATAGAAAAACTATTAAAAGCCGGTTTTATCTATCCCGTTCCCTTGACGGACTGGGTTTCAAACCCCGTTCCAATGGATAAGAAGCAGGGAGTGATCCGCATATGTACTGATTTCTGTGATTTGAATCATGCCTGTCCTAAGGACAATTTCCCCACACCGTTTATTGATCAGATTTTCGATGAGTGTGCGGGTAGCGAGGTTTTTTCCTTTATGGACGGTTTTTCCGGATATAATCAGATACAAATTAAACCTGAGGACCAACATAAGATTGCATTTATTTGTCCTTGGGGAACTTTTGCATATCGGAAAATACCTTTCGGCCATAAAAACGCTGGAGCTACATTTCAGCGGGAAATGACCTTGATCTTCCACAATCTCAAGTCCATTATCAAAGTATTTTTGGATGACCTTGCTACTCATTCTCGTATGGGAATGCGTCATCCCTATCACTTGAGATTGGTATTCGAAAGATGTCGGCATTATTTGGTTAGGTTAAATCCTCATAAGTGCATATTTTGTATGAATTTGGGTCGTTTGTTAGGATTCATCATTTCTAAAGAGGGTATAAGATTCAACCCTTTGAAGGTTGAGGCAATACTTCAGTTGTCTCCCCCAAAGAATATTCGTCATCTTCAATGTTTGCAAGGCATGGCAAACTTCTTACGGAGATTTGTTGTCAAATTTTCCAATTTGACTAGAGGCTTCATGCATCTATTGAAGAAGGACACCACCTTTTGTTGGGATGAGCGGGCCCAAGAGTCCTTTGATGCACTCAAGCAAGCCCTAGCATCGGCCCTGATGATTAGTCCCCCAGACTATAGCCGTGATTTTATACTTTATGTGGCTGCGTCCATGGAGACAATTGGTATGGTTTTGGTTCAAGAGGATGAGGAGCTCCAAGAGCATGTCATATACTATTTGAGTCGGAACCTTATTGATGCAGAGATTCATTATTCTCATGTCGAGAAGCTTGATTTAGCTACCGTACATGTGGTTCAGCGGTTGAGACATTATATTCTCCTTCGCCAGACCTTGGTTGTAGCCCATGTCAATCCATTTCAATTCGTCCTCACTCAAAGGATGATTGGGCGAAAATATAATAAATGGATTGTCATTCTACAAGAATTCGATCTCGAATTTGTTTCGGCAAAATCGAAGAAGTCTTTAATTTTTGCAGAGCTTATATCGGATTTCCCGAGCAAGGCTGAGGAGTTGGTTTGTGAAGATACGTTTGTCGATGAACACATTTTCTTAATCTCAATTTTAGACCCATGGTATGGGGATATCATAATGTATTTACAAACATTGAAGATTCCTACTCACCTCTCACGGGATGAATGACGACGATTATCTCACGTGTCTAAGAACTACCTCATAGTGGATAACACTTTGTACCGCCATGGGGTAGATTCCATTTTACAACGTTGTTTAACTCATGAGGAGGCTGAGGTAGTGCTGAATGATTGCCACCAAGGGGCGTGTGGTGGTCATTTATCTGGGCTTTCTACAACTCAAAAGATCTTAAGAGCGGGTTATTTCTGGTCATCGATCTTTAAAGATTGTGTAGATGCGGTCAAGAGGTGCCACCCTTGCCAGGTGTTTGCACATAATATGTGCTCGACACCTACCCCGTTACATCCTATTATCACCGCCAGTCCCTTCACTAAGTGGGGGCTTGATTTTATGGATTGCAACCCAGCTTCGGCTGGGGGGAATCATCACATCATAGTGGTTGTTGATTACTTCACGAAATGGGCTGAGGCTATGCCTACAATTAAATCTGATGGTGAGACAGCCACCCACTTCGTATTCAACCAGATTATTACTCGGTTCAGAATTTCAAAAGAGCTTGTCACTAGCCATGGCTCACACTTTCAGAATCGTATGATGGAAGAGTTGGCATCAAAGTTAGGGTACAAGAGAGAGCATTCCTCCTCTTACTACCCTCAAGCGAATGGATAGGCAGAAGTAGTGAATAAATCACTCAAATCCATTCTCCAATGAACCATCGCACAAAGCAAGAATAATTGGCACATCATGTTGTATCTTGCTTTGTGGGCGTATAGAACCGCTGTTAAGACTGCCACGGGTTTTTCTCCATATCAACTTGTACATGGAGTGGAGTCGATATTGCCGGTTGAATGTGAGATTTCTTCTTTGAAGCTAGCTGTAGAACTCTTACCAGACACTTCACCATTGGAGGAGCGTTTGGTCCACCTTGAGCAACTTGATGAGCAGCGTCGGGATTCCTTGGTGGCTCTAGAAGTAAATAAACATCGCGTAAAGGTCCAGTACGATAAGTATGTCCATCCAAGGAGGTTTAGTGAGGGAGACTTGGTCCTTTTGTGGGATCAATCGAAAGAGCCCTTGGGGGCAGGAAAATTTAATCCCATGTGGCGGGGTCCTTACGTGGTCAAACGTGTGTTAGAGAAGGGTGCTTAAGAGTTAGTGGATTATGAGGGAACGACCTTGGCAGAGCCTAGAAATGGGCTCTATCTCAAGAAGTACTATGCATGATTTTCAGCCAAGGCTGGTTATTGTATATTATTGTACAGTTTTGCATAGTTAGGTATTTTTCTTATAGTGATCGGGTTTGTGATTAGTTTTCGTTTCTTTTAGAAGATGTCAATGGAATCTTCCACCTACATAGGATTCACGGATGGTGCGAGCCGTCACACTCAACAGTCAGCCTCTGCTGCTTGGGTGATTTATACTCCTATGGGTTAGGTACTGTCTTCAGGAGGTGTATGTCTGCGACCATCTTCCAACAATGTTGCTGCATATAGTGTCGTTATTGAGCTTCTACGGGATGCCATTTCACATGGCGTTCTCTCTCTTGAGGTACATCTTGATTCGGAGTTAGTAGTCTCACAGCTTAATGGTTTTTACCAGGTTAGAGATCTGACGTTATTAAGAATATTCTTGCGTGTGAGATTATTAGAACGTCAATTTGACAATATAACATACATACACATTCCAAGAATTAATAATCAAGTTGCTGACGCATATGCTAACTACGTGTTAGATTGGCATTTGTTTCATACACAATAAATTCATCACAAACACAATTTTTACACATGTAAATAAATAAACCGATCCCCATAAAAAAAATTATATAACATCCAAAATGTGGTAATACATAGTGTCATGATACAAAAATGGGGCTCTCGAGCCACCAACATATAATATGCGGTAGTACAAAATGTATAGACTCCCAGGTATCTAATCTTATGGAGGAGGAGGAGGGTTGTGATCATGGAAGGTCACTACGGCTCTAGCTAGCCGTCGGAATAATCGCACCCATGCCTGTGGTACACCCACCACCTGGCATTGCATATCCTTAGGCAAGTCCTCGACTTGCGCCATGGGAACCCTATGTGTCAACCTCACAAAATTGGTATGAATGCTCTGGAGTGTCCGCTCGGAATCCACACCCGTGATATCATCTCCTCTTCCCCTCCGTCTGTGATGAGGGAAGCCTTCTGGCTGTCGTGGTCCCACATCTACACACAAATGGTAGATGTCACTATGTATTGTCATGCAAAAATATGTCTTTTGATTCCATATAATCAGAAAACACAAAAAAATTAAATAACTCAAAAATTTAAAAAGAAAGGGTCAAGATTCATTACCTATATCGCCATATGCTGATCCTGGTGGTAACGGCATGTCCGGGTCCCCCCGAAAATCTATCTCTGCATAGGGGTAGTCATCGATGGAACTATCTGTTGTCGCCACCACAAAAAGAAGTCAGCTGGATAGGGGTTGGCCACCCTACCTCCCCCCAGTCTGCGCATCGCATCTGCCCAACGTCGTTGGGCCGGATCTAGAACCCCGTGAAGAGGAACGTCAACTCTGGGGCTCAATCCTGGAACATGCTCAAAGAAAAATGTGCTCAATATACTGATGAACCTGAAGTTTCGCAGTCTGCCTTCCTTACACTCACTGAGCTGATGTTTCATGTTGCTCAGTAGTGTAGTGCTCTAGTCATAAATCGTGGGTTTCATGCACTCCACTGCATAGAACATCAGAGGCCGTGAGGCTTGGTGGAGTGATGCCAAGTCTGCTATCCTGCCCAATTTCAATAGTATGGCCTTTAGGCCCAGCACCTATATAGCATTGGTAGGGACCTGACTCCCCACCTTCTCTGTGTCTGGATAGCAGTACACCACAATGTACTCATCAATAGTCAGGCCACCTCCTGGCCCACCATGAGAACGAAGGTTCACTACTTCCCCTCGTCGAGAAAGCCCAGTAGTGAAGTATATGTCCTCCACCTCTATAGTGAGGGATATCCCATCTATCTGGAAGGACTTAGATTCTAGATCCCAGTAATCCACCAGCATCTGCAATAGTCTTGGTTTAGCCCTCAAGCCACCAAGACACCAAAACTTATAGAGTCCACATGCACGTAGAGCTTGTTGAGCCATTAGATCAGCCCTTACTGCCTCCTCTACCTCACCATGTTCATGCTCTCTCCACTCTAGGACCATCCTGCACAAGAAATTCCAAATTTACCCATTAGATTACTGAAAAAACCTTATGCGCGGTCTCATACGTGACTGTTTTCCAAACATCCACGTATGTATGCGAGTATGGGGGCATTTTTCACGTATATCCAGCCCTATATGTGGAAAAACCCTCGACTTCCATGTGGGCCGCAGCGCCCTTTTTAGTTTGGCCTAGAAAACTCAATTGACCATGGAATTTGATAAAAAAATGCATTGAAATGGAAGAGAAGAGCATGGGTAAGTACCTGGAAGAAACGGTAGTGGATTCCATTGGCTGGATATCCTGTAATTCGCTGTTGAAAATATGAGCTCAATTGGGTAAAAATTTCAAATGTTTTATAATATTTTGAATTGTTTACTATTTATAGAAATTTTTCAAAATTTTGAAAATTTTTACCCCCTTTTCTATAGTTTCGACAATTTCTAATCATTTTGGACCGTTTTTGACCTAATTTATGATGTAGAGGACCTTTTTCAATGCCGTTTCAGCCGTTGGATTAACCTGTTCGTGCTGATCTTAGGTATCATGTCTAAACTAGCATATAGGTTAAGTTTCATCACCATTTGCATTTTGCATGACCTAATGACCATTTCATAGTAACCTTAGGTACGAACCCACTCTATTATGTCACAGAACCCTCTTACTGTTTTAGAAGTGGCATGATAGGAGTGGTAGAGCTTCACCTTACATGGGTACCCTAGTTAGCACCTTATTTGCATTTGGTGCCCATGCTGACGTTTTCTCCTTTAGGGTGTGGGAGTCCATTGTATAGTACTGCCATGACATTTCGTAAGAGGCCTCATACTCCTCTTGATCTTTTGCTAGCCTATTTCCCTCAGGACTCCCTCATGTCAAGTTGTGAATGCATTATCATGGGCTTTTCCTGCCTTATTGAGCTTTATGTTGGCTTCCCTGACATTGCGTTTCAGCCATATAGCCTGAGCTTGTCTCATGTCTAGCCATGCAGAGCCATTTTTTATATCCTTTGCAGCTTGATTCCCTTTTTACCAGGAGGGGATTTTCCCCCGAGTGTCGATATCCTACACATGTATCCTTGCATTGACCATAGGTATGTTCCACTGCTTGGAACTAGTTTATTTTCCCTTATGACACTCGTCTCCTCCTATTCTATAACTATAAAGCAATTTTATTCTTTTTCAAGCTTTTTAAATATTTGAAAAAGTCCAAAAAAAATCAAAAACCAAAAATCCAAACAAGGAAAGATGTTATCTTTGGCAACTGTCGAGTCATGTTGCCTTCGAACAGAGCACTGTATATCACATCCATTGGTTGGGTTTATAGTTTGACTTTAGGAGCTATACTCGTTTATTGAGTTTATCTCCATTCACTGGTTAAGCTTCCAGTCACCATGGAGCCTCTGTCGATGCCTCTTGTGTCGCAGAGATGTCCCAGTTTGTATATCGAGTCTATGCTGCCTTTATTCAGTCACCATATGCCATTATGCTCTTGTTCGAAGGAAGTTGAAGCCTAAGTCAGCCATTCCTCAGTTATCTTGACTTTGCATGTCGACCATTCCCGGTATAGTTACTAGTTCGTGCACCTTATGATCGAGTCCTTCCACATTATACAGCTTTACTGAGTACCTCGTGTTGGATGATGGGGGATGACTTAATGCCCTCCTTCCAGCGGATTTCATCCCATCGACTTCAGATCGTTTATTCTGGGATTGGAATATAGAGTCATGTTGAGTGCCTTGAGACTTGCAATCATCAGTGGAAGGTTCTCTCTCCATCGACAGTCTTTGGGAATACATCAATGTCCCCTGATCGATGGATCCTCTCAAGTGTTCAACCTCAACACATTTATTCACACTTGTTAGTTTGCACTCTAGTACCTTGATTCCCATTTTCATTATCGGTGGGTGATCTCGCGTCTGTTAACGGTATACATTAATGACTGGTAATCAGACGATGGACTACTATGTTTGACCTCGACACCTCTATTCACATAGTACGACATGTACTCGTAGCGGTTTGTGTAGAAGACTTTACAGATTGGTGGCATCTCTTATATGCTACCTCCTTGATCGTGCCAGTGTTCATGAGATTTCATCTCTCGTGACTTGATTCCAATATATGTCAGACATTTCTAGCCACTATGGAGATCTTGATCTATTATATATCTTCAGCCATTATGGAGATCATGGTCCTTTGTATATCTTCATCATGGAGATTCTGATCTATGTATATTGTACATGGTGATGACCACTTATGTGATATCTTGTATCATGCCTATTCATGGCCATTGTACTCTTATGTATCTGGGACTGCTGTATGTATTTGCAGTTATGTGCAGAGTTGTATCATTGTACTATGCTGATTGGGTGGCTGGTCTTCCATTTGGGATTCTTCATCACTCCACTTCTGGGATGGACTTATAATGTATTTCAGCCATCGTATGACCCCTCTAACCTCACACATTAGGCGGCATCTATTATAGCTGATTTTACCACTCCAGGTGAATCACACTTTGTATGGCCTTCCCCTGTCCCTTTGCAGACTCCTTAGACTCTGTGGACCATTTTTTATCCTTTGATGTTTCCTTGACCATCCCTAAAAACATGTGCAAAATGATACACACGACTTTTAAACCCTTAATCGCATATATACATGGGTTTGACCCCTAAAACCACGTACATCGGGATGTGTACAAAATCCAAATCCTTTTGGATTTTTCCTTGACATGGATCTGACTCACTTGACTCCTGGCCTTCCCTATGCCTTGAGATCGCTCAGATTCGACCTTTCATTACAACTTTGAAAAGCTATATAAGGAACTCTATGGTACATTGAAGGCATATGAGAGAATCGAGAGCAAAGAAACTATAGTCCATTGTTGCCGAAACTTATGCTTGAGTCTGCATCCCTTTGTCCCTTGGAACACTTTTGTGTTCTTCCCAAGCTTTCCTTTTGCTTGTGAGCTTGCTATCGAGAGATGGAGGATTGAGGTGGTGGAGGCCCAAGTGGGGGATTCAGTTTCTCTGATTCGCAGACGTGCCGACAGAGGTTGTATCTATTGTAATCTCTGATTTATATTAATAGAAATATCTTTTCCTGTCCAATAATGTGTGTTTGAATGAATATTTTATCCATGGGATGTTTTCAAATGCTTATACATTGTTGATTATATATGCTAGAATAGATCTAACACCATGATATATAGTATGCTTGTATTTTTTACTTGTTGTTGAGGAAGTAATTTATCAATTCAAGCTGAAGTTGGAAAGCTCAACGGGGATCTACTTCAACCGTCTGGAATAAGGTACAAGGTCTGATCCTTTAGTGTTAGACATTTACTTTCTATTGCATATTGGAAAGGATTGATTTCTGGAGTCAAGATGTCTGTTGTGGTACCCCAAGCCATAGGAATTTCTCTCTGTAACACCCGCTCGAAGAATAAGCAGGCTAGAATAGAACCAAAACCAAATTGCTTCAGTTCCCCCTGCCGACACTTAGTTAGCTGATCCTTGAATATCGGAAGCATGGCTTTCGCCGAGTTGAAGACTGTAGATGCCATGGCCTCTATGGCATAGAGCATATGTGCTCTAGAATCTTGGTGCACTCCCTGGCTTCCCACCACTCTCTACATAGTGAATAGTACAGTCCATAGAGGTCCATCCATCACTGCTTTTATGGGGATTTTCTTCCTTGATGTCCTTGTCCCAAGAATACAGTGACGGTTTATCAACTCTTGTGTGGTAATATCCCATCCTCAGGAACCTGTCAGTGAGATGGGGGAACCCTGTATCAAAATTCCAGTCAAGAAGTATATGTCCTCTACCTCCACGGTCAAAATATGAGCACCAACCTCAAAGTGTTGTTGCTTCGGATTCCACATCCAAAGTATGTGCTCTAGCAATCAGTCGTGTGATACCATACTGGGAGTCTGGAATAATTTTAGGAGTCCACAGTCTCGTAATGTGGCTATGCAACCCGCATTCCTTTCGGTGAAAGCATCATCGTTGTCATGTTGTATTTCCTTCCATATCACCATTTTTTATCATCTAAAACCTGCCAAAAACAATCACAAGACCCATTACAATCATTCTTCATCATTGAAATCAAAAGAAATGATCTAGTTTTGCTTGTGTCATCAGTTTTACATCTTCACAGTCGGCACCGACTGTGCCCCGTTGAAGATAGGCAGTGGCACTGCCTGTGCTCTTTATTTTTGGCATGGTTCTAGTAGGGTACCGTGTATCCCGCAAGGGGTAAGTGTGGTGCCCGCTCCCATGATTTTAGGGCTTACCATACAAGCCCAAAACACTATTAAAAATCAAAATTGAAGCTATGAAAAGGAAGAGTAGGCTTTGAACTGTTACCTGGAGCTGATGGCGCTCGAATCCGACGGTGGAAACTCCCGACATCAGCAGTTGAAGCTTTGTCTAAGAAAGTGCCCCAAATCCTCTCCACTATAGGTAAATAGTAAAATGTTTTTATTTTTCACTATTTACATGACTTTTATACACATTTTTGGGTTTGACATGTTATAGTTTTGGTTTAAAATCATTTACTACTCAAAATCTATCAGTCGTAATCCCTTAATGTCAGTTATGAGCACATTTAACACTTGTTTTCGAGTCGATTGCAGGATAGAAGAACCATAGTAGTAAAGTTTTGGGAGTTTGTTTCTGACTTTTTCATACTGCCATAAAACAGAAAAAGTCGATGAGCATTTTTTACGACACTTTGGTCATGCTCTTGAAACTTAGTATCAAAGGTCCGAGTTTTTTTCTAATTCTTTCCAGGCTTGTAAAAACTAACGTTGTGTAAAGAAACCTCATGAAGTATTCTTTAAACTCTTTTGGGGCTCCTTAAATATGACAATATCGTCGAGTCCATTTTTTATTCTTTCTAGGCTCGTAAAAACTAACATTGTGTAAAGAAACTGCATGGAGTCCTCTTTAAACTCTTTTTATGCTCCTTAAATATGAAAATATTGTCGAGTGATCTTGTCTTCTTCACGCTCATTAAAATATTTGAAGATTCGTCTCTCTAATGGTAGGTTATCTCTTTTTCGGTTCAGATAGACTATTTACGAAAAAGGAACACTCCAGCCAATCATGACTGGAAGAGTTCTCTAAGGTATGATTTTACACTTTTTTGGGCCTTAGAGACTAAATCATACGAAAAAGGACCCTTTGGAGTCTTCTTCCATAATCCTTCAGACTCTCTAAACATGAACGAAACCGAGTTTTCTTTCATTGGACTCGTTAAATTAAGTATTGAGAGACCCTTTTTTGGGAACGAACCCCTCCTCTCTCAGGTTCGTAAAACATATGAGTTTGGACTTGTCTTCAGATGAGCTACATCGAGTGTTTGTTACCCTCTTTGAACTCATAAAACCAAAAAGAGGTACTCATCGATCATGATGGGGGAAATGGGAAGGGAATCATTTTACAAATAAATGGCAGCACTTTGTCGTTACATTTGAACATGGCACTTGTCTGCATATCATGTCAGTCAATTGGGTATTCAGCTGATCTCCGTGACGATCTACTTTCATGAGTCATGTCACCCCTTTGAGTCTTTCAAAAGAATGCATTGTCCATTGTCGCATTGTGTGTTTGTATGGTTTAGTCATGTTGTCAAGTCTTGTGTCGTGCCACCCGATGTTCAAAGGGAAGTTATCAAAACAGTCTCTGTGTCAGTACTTTTGAGTCAGTCTTGTGGTTACTACATTCACATCATTCCAGAACTATGTTCTGAGTTTCATGTCATCGATGTGGGGCTCATCATGGCCCTCCTTCAACGAGACTATTCTCGTCAACATCAGCTCATTATCCGGGAAATAGTCTTAGAAACAAAAACTTAGTACCTTGAGATCTGTATTCCTTAATGATAGATTCTATCGCTCTCGACATAGGTTCACATCATTGACCTTTGATTGATAGAATCGACTAGGTGTTCGACATCAGGACATCTATTCACACTCAGTAGATTGTACTAGGGTACCTTGGGAATCATTGACATCAATGGTGATCTCCCTCGCACTTGTTAATGGTTCACATCATTGGCCGGTAATCAAGTGGTTTCTACCATGTTTGACTTCAGATCATTGTAATCACATGGATAGAATCGTACTTTGTGGAAGATGAGAAGAAGACCCTGGGTATTTGTTTGGTGCTCATTGCTTTCCCCAATTTGCGATGGATTTTTGTATATCTAGCATGGATCCACATTTGTATGGTTGTGGCTATGCTCAAATTTGTGTATGTATGACATAGATCTACATTGTATGTTTGGTAGCTATGTCCAAGTTTGAGTCCTCTATCACATGGATCTACGCTATATTCTAGTAGTCGTGCTTGTTTATTCCTCTCATGGATCTGCCTTGTATTGGTCTGCAACCATGAGTTGGTTACTTGTGTCTATGAGTCAAATGTATTGATGTACTACAGATGCCTACTGGACAACATTCTCCAATCGAGCTGACATTTTCATCTCTGGGTGACAACTTGTTCTCTCAAAGCTTTTGTTTATCATATCCCTCTAAGTCTCATGCTTTGGGGGGGCATTCTTTTATACCCAAATCCTGTCACCACCATGTGATAAGACCTTGTTTTCCCTTAATCCCAGCGCTTGGAGTGGAAACCTATCCTATTTGTCAATATTACATAAAAAGACTCAGCACCGCACTTGCCTTGTGTCCCATGAGTGGTACCTTTCTTGCACCGCCTATATCCTATGTTCCATAAGCAGTGCCACTGCCTGTGGCATCTGTTCCATAAGCGTTTCTTATCTAAACCGGTTTGGCATAAGAGAAGAAATGTGGTACCCTGGGTAAAATGGGAAAAAGAGAAGTTTCTTTAGGCTTCTAGATCATGAGCCTCGTGTCCTCCCTTATCCCTATCATAGTGGGTCAGTTGAGCTTGAGATCCCCCATCATAGCATCTTAGAGGCCACCTCACCCACAAATCTCTCAACTATCCCTATCCATTGAGCCTTATAAATACAAGCTCATGTCCATAGTTGAGGGGGAGAACTATAGAGGTATTGTTACGCTGTTGGATTGACTACCTAGTCCAAGCCATTGGAGAGCATAGAGAGTAATTTTGGAGCTGATGGAGATGAGAGGTTGGTTTCATGGAGATGTCTTTCAACACTAACGCAATGGTTGTAAGCTTCTCTATTTATCTTTAATGCAAAGCTGATTTCCATCCCACATTACTGTTGTTTTGATTTCGCATGTATATGTTGTTAGATTCCTTAGTCACTAACATGGATAAGTAGATGATGTTCTAGTAGCTTTGATGTGTTTGCATGTCTGATCTATTTGCAGGTACACAGGTTCACTATCGAAGCAGCATTCCAGGTGTCTACGACATCCAAGGAGGGTCTTCATCCTTTGTCATTCACTCATTTGTTATGGATCTGAACCATTCAAACCAGAGGAACAACTTCTGTCCACAAGAAGGTGAAATATTCCTGGTTACAAAAGCACAGATTATCACGACTCTAAGGGGCCATGCGCTAGACTAGTTTATGAAGTACTGCATACTACCATTAGGAGCACTACAGAAGACCCTTGAGGAGATAAGGGTTGCGATGATCTTTGAGTTTAGAAAACCTAAATCTGAGTCGTAGTGTATCACTAAGATCAAGGAGATAAAACAAGCATTGGCTGAGATTGTATGGGACTTTGATCAGCGGTTTAAAAATTTTATGGCCAAAGTAAGTTTCCAAATATCAGATGTACAACATAAAGAGTGGTTTATTGCTACATTATTACCACACATCCGAGGACCATTGATGAAACAAAAGATCGATTCACAGACCGAAGTGCTAGAATTGACAATGAAGCTGGAGGCCCCACCAATCGGCGATTGTGCCGCAGGGATGGTGCAGATCCAGTCACAGTTGACTAATTTAACGATATAGCTTTAGGATATCAAAAAGGGCAAGGAAGCACAAGAATATTTGTGGTGCACGAAATGCAGAAGGGATGGACACACCAAGGATAATTGTACAACATTCATGAATTATATCTCATCCGATACACTGAACCCATTAAATGGCTAGGGGCTACCCTAGTGTCTCATATTCCAATCTAGAGGGAATCGCGATGAGGAGTGTTTATATTTGCAAAAGGTAGTAAGTACCCCAAAAAACCACTTTTGTAAATTCTCTAAGTTAGTAGGACATGAAGAGAAAGATTGCAAAGCATACCAGCTCTTGAAGGAAAAGACCGTTGACACCTACTTGATGAAGAATGAGGGGCAAGCTTGGGATGAACCTGCACAAGCATCGTATCAGCATACACAGTTCCAACCCACACAGTAATAGAACCAATATTAGCCTCAGTATGCACCAAAACAACCATATGCACAACAAAATAACTATCAACCGCATTACCAGTAGAATTAGTACCCCCCACAACAACCACACCCTCAGGGAAGGGGTGGCAGAAACTTCAGAGGCAGAGGAGGTGGAGGATGATTTGGTAGAGGGAGAGGTTAGGTTACCTGCTATAACTATGGACAACCAGGTCACTATGCTAGAGATTTCCTAGAACTTGCAAAGACATGTTCATACTATAAGGGACAAGATCATAATGTGGAGCAATGCCCACAGTTGATTGCAAAGCAGCAGGCTAGGACCATCGCAGGTCTTACTCCTGCACAAAATCCAAATCCGAATCCTAACTTAAATGTCCAAATGATTGCCGTTGAACCAAGGTATCCGAATGTTGCTGTCATAACACAAGGAGGTGCTGCAACCGAAGTCGATCATAAAGATTCGAAAGAACAAATGCAGCTGCAGATACGACCCGTGGTGCAGAAGAAGCTGCCATTCGACATCCAAAAATAGAAGCAAGTATTCATGGATGTGCGACCAGAGTTTGTGGATCCAGAAGAACCATTGACATCAGAAGAAGTCAGGGAGATGCTTGAACGATTCCAGTACATCTTCTAGAAGAAGGCCCCACAAAAGGTTAGTAAACTCAAAACCTTTCTGTTAAGTTTCTTAGCACTAATACAAGATAAAGACACCATCACAAAAATACAAGCACTAATAGAAGAAACACCAATAGAGCCACAACCTGAGAAAAGAGTTAACCAATTCAGAAAGAAATTCAAAACCGGGCGCGAGTTAAGAATGACTGCGTAGATAGGAGATTATGATATGGCCTATATCATTTTAGACCTAAGTTCTGATGTCAATATTTTGACACGACAAAATTGGAAAAGTATTGGTAATCTATGCTTGGACTGGTCTACTGTCCAGTTGCGACTTTCCAACCAAGCGAAGGTCCTCCCAATTGGTAGATTGAGTCAAGTCCCTGTCGACATTGAAGGATTACACACATTTGCACACTTTGAGGTCATTAACATTGTTGATGACACAAATCCATATCCCGCATTTCTAGGGATAGATTGGGCCATAGACAACCAAACCCTTATAAACTTCAAGAAAAGGATACTCTCATTCAAGGACAATGAAATGAGAGTGGTGTCGCCAATTGATCCATTAGAGGGACATAGATATGTTGAGCCTATCTATAATGAGGGACAGGGTGACTATCTTGATCAAATATGCAATGTAACAGCTATGCAAGAAGATTATATCAATCCAACAACAAATGGCAACCTAAGTTGGAAGAGTGCTAGTTCCTACACATCTGACTCAGGGGAAGCCTTGGAAAATTGGAAAAAACGGTTACATAAGGTCTCTATGAGGAGGTGTGTGAGGATTACAAGGTCTATGTGACAAGTGGAAAATGAAGTAAGAGAGTTTCCTACTTATGAGGATTTACCTAACCTTGCAACATTCCTCACTGATTTTGAAGGACTCGTCATAGAGTCGCAACACTTATCCGCGCTAGATTATGCGTTGAAGGCTACACATGTTAGATGGTGGGGTACACACAAGCAGTTCATAACAGCATGGACACAATGTAGAATATTGATGGAAGTTATATTCAGTGAAGAAGTCACCACAGTCAGTCACAAGTACACATGATTTTTGAGCCCTGTTTAGCATATAAATCGGTGCCACACTGTATTTACAGCATACTCGCGCCAGGAATGGGTCCATCATTTCATTCATACATTAGAAATGACACCTAGAAGCTGGTAAACGTCTATGGAGTTACAACAAGGTACTCAGCATTGGGACGAGGTAGCCTAATATTTCACGAACACATTTGAGTTTATTGATGATCAACCTACAGTTTATGCTGCGCTTCAGGTAATCAAAGAACAGATATTCGCTCAAATCCCTGTCAAGAAGGAAAATTCCCACCAGAGCAATGTGACCATCCAAAAATGGATGGCTTGTTACAACCTAACAGGAGATCCAGATGATGATCCAACTAACATAAACATACCACAATCAGAAGGTACACGCGCAGTAGAAAGAAGTGGCATTTCGAGTGACCAATTCCTAAAGCGGCTGAAAACCAAGAAAGTAAACATTGGGTCTCCTGAGAACCCGAAGTTTGCCAATATAGGAGATTATTGGGATGAAGAGACAGTCGCGAAGATCATGGACTTGCTGCATGAATACCAAGACTTATTCCCTACCAACTTTTTAGAGATGAAGGGAATAGTAGGAGATTTGGGGTAAATGAAAATACCCCTGCGACCAAATGCTAAACCCAGTCGACAGCGACCTTATAGGTTGAACCCAAGGTATAAGGAAAAAGTAAAAACAGAATTGGATCGCATGCTCGACGCAGGAATCATTGAGCCTATCGAAGAATCGGAGTGGATTAGCCCTATAGTGATCCAAGATAAGAAAACAATAGGTGAATTCAGGATCGGTGTCAACTTGAGGAAGCTGAACGATGCATGCTTGCAAGATCCATTCCCAACACCATTTACAGATGAAGTACTTGAAAGCATTGGAGGACAAGAGATGTATTCATTCACTGATGGCTTCTCTGGATATCATAAAGTCAAGATCATGCAGGAAGATCACCACAAAACAACCTTCGTCACTAAATGGGGATGCTATTAGTATACGGTAATACCCTTTCGACTCAAGAATGCACCTACTATTTTTTCTAGAATAGTAGTCTTTGCTTTTAAAGATTTTATACATAAATTTCTTGAGGTCTACTTTGATGATTGGACTGTGTTTGGTCTAGTAAGAGACTATATTGAGAGTCTATGCATGATGCTGGACCAATGTCGCCAGTATCAGATCGCGCTTAATTCTAAAAGTGTATTTTCCGTGCACCATTTGGTGTACTGTTGGGTCATGTCGTATGTTGCAACGATATTTTGGTCGACCCAATAAAGATTGTGATTATTCTTGACTTACCACTGCCTACATCAGTCACACAACTCAGATTAGTGATAGGACACACAAGCTACTACAGGAAGTTCATTAGAGGATATGCAGTGATCACTGCACTTATGGAGAAACTGTTGAAAAAAGACATAAAGTTTCAATGGACAGTAGCTTGCCAGGAAAGCTTGGATAAGTTGAAGAAAGCAATGGCCACTATGCCAATACTTGTATTTCCTGACTGGAAAAAGGAGTTCCATGTGAATGTCGATGCATCATTTGTCACACTCGGCATAGTATTGACACAGCCAGGAGAGGGTGTACTTGACCACCCTATTGCTTTCACAAGCAGGAAACTATCGACAGCAGAAATGAAATACATGACGACAGAAAGACAAGGCTTTGCTATGGTCTACGTGCTTCAAAAGTTTTGACACTACTTGTTGGGTGGGAATTTTTAGATGTACACTAATCATTCAGCGCTGAAATACCTAGTCAATAAGTCAGTGTTGGGGGGGAAGATCTGTAGATGGCTTCTCCTGTTTCAAGAATTTGACTTTGAGGTCATTGTTAAACCTGGTTGACTAAATGTTGGGCCAGACCACCTATCAAGGATAGAAAGTGGTGAAGAGCCAACTAGCTTGGAAGATAATTTACCTGATGCGCAACTATTTGTGATCCACATGATGGACGATCAGAACCACGAGTTTAATGCCATCATTCACTTTTTGAGCACAGGATATGCACCTGAAGGACTGTCAACTAATCAGAAGAAACACTTGGTCATAAGAGTTGCTGATTATAAATTGATCGTGGGACATATGTATAAGCTGAGTGCGGATGAAGTACTGCGTCGCTGTGTTTTTTACTATGAATGACCTTGGGTTATGAGTGAAGCACATGTTGGTGTCACACGAGGACACTACGTAGGAACAACAACTATGCATAAGATATTGCAGGCATCACTATGGTGGCCAACCATACACATGGATACTAAGAGCTTCTACAGGCGCTATGATATCTTTCGAAGGACAGGAAAACCGTCGCACTGCGATGAGATGCCGCTTGCGCCACAGATAACCCTCAAAGACTTCGACGAATGGGTTGTTGATTTTTTTGGGTCGATTAGTCCACCAAGGAAGAGAACTGGTGTGTGCTATATTATCACTGCGACAGACTTTTTGACCAGATGGGCTGAAGCTACACCTGTTAAAGATTGCACCGCTGTGACTGTGGTGAAGTTCCTATTTGAGAATGTGGTGACTAGATTTGGCTGCCCAAAAATTCTACTAAGTGATCAAGGTACACATTTTGTTAACAAAGTGATTGCTGAGCTGACTGCAGAATTTCAGATCTAGCATAAGAAGATGATACCCTATCATTGTCAGGTGAATGGAATGGTCAAAGCCTTCAACAAGATCCTTGAGAATGCATTGACCAAGGTATGCAATGTGCATCGAGATGATTGGGATCAAAAATTTTTAGCTGTGTTATGGGAATATCACACGAATTGCAAGCGACTGACAGACCACACCCCATTTAGATTGGTATATGGATAAGAGGTTGTTGTACCAATGGAGTACATTGTGCCAAGCTTAAGTATTGTTGTGCTGATGGAGATGACTGATGGAGATGTCGTTGAGCAAAGACTGTCATAGCCTGTTCAGATGGAAGAAGAACACTTCGTTGCAGGCTATCACAAGACTATAGATAATCAATGACAGAAATCATGGCATGACCGCCATATTTGGGTCAAGCCATTCAAAGTCGAAGGACTTGTGTTGCTATATGACAACAAGTTTTTCAAGCACCCGAGTAAGCGAAAGAAACATTGGCTTGGGCCATATGTGATCGCGCACATCACTGATGCAGGCGCAGTAAAACTTCAAAAATTGAATGGAACATATGTCACAGGGATGGTGAATGGAAGTTGTCTGAAGTCGTACTACAATGGTTGCTACATGCCTAGCTCAAACCGTGCTACGTGGATTAAAAAAAAAAGTGGGAAAAGAGAAAAGGAAACTATTATGTCACACGTTTGCGACAAGTGCATGAAAAAGAGGGAAGCGCAAGGAAAGTATGCATGATAGGATGGACAGCATCCAACACTTAAAAGAAATATCCGACAAAAATATTGAAACGATTATGATATCTCAGAGACATAAATTCGATAAGATGCGAGGAGAATGATGACGTGATTTTTGGTCCCATCAGTCGTCCTTGATATAACTTCCATAACTGTGCTGACAGGTACAACCCATAGATCGAGTAGAAGAGTTAATGAAGGAACAAGTCGGTAGGAAATCCCATGTGATCGATTGGACATCCAACTTCGATTGCATGATGATTGCAGAGCACTGGGATGCGTATAAATACAAGGCTTCACCATCAGGCATTCTTTTAGGCACATAGAGAGAGCTGAAAGAACCAGAGCTGAACCCTGTCACAGACTAAGCCAACACCCATGCTAATTGATATCCCCAGTGAGATCAAGATATCAAACACAACCATTATCTCAGGTTGCCCAATCAACAAGGAAGAAGAAGTAGAATCGCCAGAGGTACAACAACCAGAGTTGCAACCAGATACTGATCCGATGGTGAGAACCAGAAATTATCCTACCCTTGCAACCGCACCTAGACCTACAGCTGCTCCTCGACCTGCGGCCACCCCCATTAATATTCCAACCCTTGGTTTGCGCCCTGTGCCAAACCCAGTTCAGAGATAGCCAGTTGCACCTGCAGTTGCACCACCACTTAGGGAGCCGAGACAGGCTGGAGAGAGCACACCTAGAGAGGCCTCCCGGACTATGATACCAAGGAAATAGAAGGCTAGGGAAGTTCCAGATAATGTTGGAAAAGCGCCCATGGAGAAAGTCGTGTAGGAGGAAGAGTTCATGGAGGAAGACTCCCCACCACACAGAGGCACAGATGCCGAGGAGGATGACGAAAAATTCCCCCATTACATCCCACCAGGGAGACCTGATGCGAAGGACATATTGTTACCATCGAAGGCCAATACAACTTTGGTCATGTCGCGGATCCCTGAGAACATCCCCCTGCTCATGAACATAATACCGAAGCTCGCCAATTTGAAGTTTGAGGACTTCGACACCCGACAACAGGAAGTGTTGAAAAGAGCAGACTACATGGTCCCGGATCAGACCGACCCAACTGGACCACGGGTGCTAAGGCCAATGCAATGGGCTGAGGGTGTTGGTCAGGTAGGATTGATGAACCTACTATTCATGCCCCACTTCAGCCATAACCAGCAGGTTAACACATACGTGAAACAACTTTTGGTCTATTTTCACAGAGGATTTCTATGGCTCGATCCACCATACCTGGTCGACGTCGAGCTTATTGCTGCAACAACGGGCCTGTGAAAGGAAGGAGAAGACCTCACGCCATACTTGGCCCATAAAGAAACCACCAAAATGAAGCAGAAGTATAAGCTTCAACGCACAAAAAAGGGATTCCTGATTGGCCCTATTGAATATGCAAGCATGCAATTTGCTGCAAGTATCCTCTCTTGTAAGCTGCTACACAAGATGATGCCCACTCAGTGTACTGCAGGAACAGTCGGGCTTGCAAAGCTGTGCACCAGGCAGTATTTTCAATTGGTCATGGTTCTTTTTGAATGAGCTGATAGACAATGCCGTGCAGGCCCAGGAGGATCCCAACTACAAATTTCATTACTCCTAGCTACTTGTCTTGATCTCATTCACCCTATGGGATAACCCACCAGACTATGCACATATGGATGTCCCACTACCTTGTCATGGCGCCAAGTACCAAAATTGTGGGAAAATAAGAAAAATAAGAATCGACAAAAGGACAACAACATCGAGTTCTTTTTGCACGTAGAGGCGTTGCGTGATGTTGTCCGGTGATCTCACCGAGTCCGGGCTGCAACATTGTGCAAGTATGCAAACTTCATCAATTTCCAAGACGCTACGCATAACATGGTTTTGGAGCCAAAGAAGGACCCAGCAAAACAAGCACACAATGCAGGGTTCATGATCACTGATGCTGATGTGGACGAAATTATTATGGAGTGGCCAGATGAATTACATGGCCCACTGGCAGAGCCGCTGCCTGAAGATCAAAACCAAGAAGACCCAGCCGATGGCCAAGATGATGGACAAGAAAACGAAGGAGGCGACAATCAAGAAAATCAGTCGCAAGATGGGGAAGAAGAAGATGATAATGCAGGATGGGGTGGCTCTGATCATAATGATTCAGAGGGCATGCCTAATCAGGAGAAAATCCCAACCCAGCACCAAATGCAGCAACAAGGATGGGAACCCCCATGAAAGAAGAGGAAAGCAAGAAAAAATGTCAACACGGATACCTTGACTAAGGAGGATATCCACGTACTAGCAGTTTTTGTCGCAGAGGTTACCAAGGACAACCTCGCAACTTTAAGGACGCAGTAGGAAAGTGTCGTTGATCAGGTGTCGCAGCACCTTAATTAGCTAGTAGAGGCCATAAACGATGTCAAAGCCACTTTGGAGGTTGAGACATATGGCGTGGATCCAAGTGTCCCATTAGTCACACCCGAGTTTGTGTCGCCAATCAAGGTAAAAATCCAGGCATAGGTAATGGAGACATGAACGACTGAGTTTGATACAGCCACGCATGGATTCGAGAACATGTACATAGAATTCTCCAAACTAAGCTTAAACAAAGTCTATGAGATCCACCAGGAAGCCATGACTGAAGTATGACTGAGGGAGAATGGCATTGCTTATCAGGCAACAAAGCAGCAAAATAAGGCAAAGGTACGCAAGGCTCTTCTTAGGGATAAAGAGCAGGAAATTATTGTGCATGAGTAGAGTAGGGTTTCGCTCACTGAAACCATTAAGAATGTCATCGCTAAGTTCCCACCAAAAGCGGGCCAGGAAGATGAATATTCAGCAGCTAAGGTTTCCCAACTATCATGCATCACGGCGGAACTGAAGATGCAGGTTGAGGAGCTTCAGGCTAGGAAGGTACCGAGCACACCTTCTGAGGTGCTTGAGCAGAGAAGAAGAGCAGCATTTGAGGCTACTGGGAAGATCACTGAGGGAGAAACACTCTGCACGAAGGAAGTTGGCGTTGTTTCCATGATTTGGGAAGCACTCCTGGAAGATGAAACTGCAGAAAACATAAGGGAAAGCGTGCGACAGGTAGGTGAGAAAATCAGCAAAACAAAGACAGAGATGAAGAATTTGCCCTTCCAGGAGAAGGT
The DNA here is from genome assembly GCA_001517045.1 of Pseudotsuga menziesii. NCBI lineage: Eukaryota > Viridiplantae > Streptophyta > Pinopsida > Pinales > Pinaceae > Pseudotsuga > Pseudotsuga menziesii. The sequence goes on along the minus strand of LPNX010212312.1, from coordinate 82,180 downwards.
GATAAAAATGGCAGAGATCACTCGACTGCAGCAAGAAGTATAGGCTCTACATGATCAAGAGCGGACTAGGGAAGCTGAGGTGGAGACACATCAATCAGAGGTTGTGTGGCTCACAGGCCTTATTCAGCATGTGCAGCAGAAGCTTCAACAAATAGTGCAATCACTAGAGACAGGACCGTCGAAACATATTAGTTCCGACCGTGTATAGCAATTGGCCGCATAGGAAGAGGAATTCATAGAGGAAGTTTCTAGAATGCAACAAATGGTGAAGGAGTTCCAAGACAAGGTTGGTGCTCCCGCGCAGTCTGAACCTGCGCCAGAAAGATAAATTTTGGGGCAAAGTAAAGTTTTGTGGCAGAACATTCTTACAGACAAGTTCCTTTTTTCTTAGTGGCTAAGGACGAGCCACATGTGAGTGTTGGGGGCCTGTTGGGCCAAGAAAAGGGCCAAGGAAAGTGCATAAGGAATAAGCACACGCACAAGCAATGAAGGGAAAAAGGTACGCGCGACAGAAGGGAAAAGCAGGCTAAGAAGGAATCGACGTAGAAAATATGAAAACATGCGCACGATGGAGAAAGAGCAGGAGGAAAGCTGCAACATGATAACTTCAACAAGGAAGGAAGATACAAGTCAGTGGAAGAGGCAGGTGGAGAAGTTAAAGCTGGAAGGTGGAAGTCAAGGAAGACTGTAGAAGGACGAGCCAGTAGAAGAAGGAAGGAAACTTTTGCGGCTAGTTATGACTGGTACAGATGAGCTGAAAGACGTTTCTGCGGCTAGTTAAAGCTGTGGTTAATGTCTTCCAGGACTTTCACAACTAGGTATGGGCCAAAATTTATGTAACATAAGATATTTTGTAAGTTGTTGAGTCTGTAATAACTGAGTTGTACTCAGTTGACCCTGCATGGTCTTGTAGATATTATATATAGAAGGAACCCGCTCTGTATAAGGGTTAGAGTAAGTTAGATTCAACTAGATTCGGTAAGATTGAGTAGAAGTAGAAGGTTGTTGATCCGCAGATCTTGTAGCTGTGTGCGCATACCACTAGTATTAAAGTAATTTGCAGCAGAGTGCGCAGATAGTAAGATAGAAGATTCGATCCAGGATGTGTGTGGATCAGTAGGAGTAGATAGAAAATAAACCATAGAGCATGAGAGCAAGAATATTGAGTCAAAATACATATCTTAAGAACAGTCTACAAGTTGCAAACTACAAGGTGCTATATCCAATTCTCATGCCTAATGAAGAGCACCTTGGTGGTTTTTCCTAGATGGGATTCAACATTATTCCTTGTGTATATGAATGAATGTTGTTGAATGGTGAATGTTTACATGAATATTTTCTTACTTTCCGTTATTATAGTTACTAGTGAGTGTATGTCGCAATCTAGTTTATCTATGAATGAATGGTTAAGTGCTGGTTGGAATGGTATGTATGAGTCCTGGTTAAGCTACTAAGTAAAAGAATAGTCATGCACTATGTGATTGGGTATGAGGAATCAGTTGCATTGCACTATCGCACCAGCTATTGGGTTGTAAGGATGAGGTTGTGTTGCATGCAAGTCGCGACGCCTCTCTGCGTTGTTGTCGCACAGTAGTAAGACTCCATCCTGTCACCTTTGTCGAGCACCTTGGCCTTGCGCCAAGGGACTATAATTCCCTCACCAACTGCAGAAACATGGTTCTAGCAGTTACCTATTAGATATCTCGGGTGAGACTGCACCTGCTTCGTGGGCGTTGCCGACTGAGCTTGCTCTGTTGGGCCGATGTCTTTTGGTGTCATGTTGGTATTGTGTTGTTGTTGAACTGTGGGTCGAGACAGGAAGTAGAAAGAGGCCAACATGATAATTCGTTAAATATTCTACCACTTCTTCATGTACTTGCAAACAACACTCTTTGAAATTTTTTACTTTGATAGCACGCCTGGGAAAGGCCAAAAGGAGAAACCAAATGACCAAAGGTATTGACTAGAAGAAACAATGGACATTGTTTTGCATCATGCTAGCTCTCATACCATGTAATATTTTGAAATGCACAACATCACAATGAAATTTGAGTCATGTGACATTCCAGCCTAGATCTAGATAGCAAAAACAATTTAACTTAGAATTATTTGCACAAATAGATAACAAGAATAGAGAAGAAATATTGGATAGAACACTAGAGGAAAATCACTCCAGTGGGAATTTTTCCACTATGATATTATTCATTAACAAGAGTACAATGTATAGATTCTCTCAAGAGACAAAATCGAGAGGCTTAGTGGAGAGTTGAATAGCTCACATTAATGTTGGCTTATCTTGACTAATTCCCCCAATCTATGACATTGTGCTAAGTGTAACTCCAAGTAGTGGCCATAATGAGGTGAAATGAACCTAGATGGACCATGAAGTGGTTAGGATAGTCAAAAAAGTGTGAAAGGAGCCATCATGAGGGTACTATAGGTGGTTTAGTGGCTTGGTTTTGGACCATTAACAAGAAAAATGACCAAATCCTCGGGAAGGTGCACCTAGTCTCCTTAAAAAAGGGAAATGCAATAACTACCCCATAAATGTAGCATAGAGGGCCGCATTGACTAAAACAAGGAAAAGAGTGGGTAAGCGGACAAACAAGATTTAATGGCATAACCACTAGTCTAAGTTTGTCAAATGTGGAAAAACTAGGATCTAAGACACTAGACTAGGAACTAGAACCATTTTCACATGGAACAACTTACACTAAACACTTGGAACCTTATGCAAAGATTATTAACCAAGGTCTAGATGAGAAATATGTTCCAACAAAATGGATTATGTTAGAGTAGATGCTAACATTTCATGAATATATTATATGCTTAGATACATTGGTTGTTGAGGACAAGTTACATGTTGCAAGCATTCGATCGAAAGCTCAACGACATACTTCTTCAAATTTTCGGTTGAGGTATGGACATTTACTTTCGATGTTATATTTTACATTCATATAACATATTTGAGATTGGAGTTGATTTCTGGTGTCATCGTGTCTGTTTTAGTTCACCCCAAGCCATAGGAAGGTTTTCTCCGTAACAGATACCTATTCCATAAACTTGTGGGTGTGCATGTATATCCCATGCCAAGTGTAAGGGGGGGATGTTTGGTTAATCTTGACATTCTTGAATTGGTCAAGGGCGGGGCAATGATTATTTACCATATAGAGCTTACGAGACCATGGTACTGAGCGTCCCACAGAGCTCGCTTGTGAAGCATATTTAAAGGCTCATAATACTAAAGGGCCTTAATTGATTGATGTTTCCCTAATCAGTGGGTTCAGATGAATTGGATAAGGCTCACAGAAGATATATCTTTGGTGTTGGTTTTCCTAGTAAAGGTTTTACAAGGTAAATTCCTTGTGCATATTTGCTTTCGGTTTGTTTTGTTTCTCTCTCACTATGCTAGTTTTTAATAACTCTATTGCATGTACCAAGTGAAAAAATGCAAGTTTACATGGCCTAATTTCTACGAAGAACCTTAATTTATCCAAGAACTTGGGGAAAATTGTTAAACTACATAGACTAGGTGATGGGCAAAGTTATTTCCTTGATTAATGTGCCATAGGGCATGGGAAATGAGCTAATACCTTAGTGCATGTATTTGATAAGGTCAAACTTAATCAGTACACCCTCTTAAGTTGATTTTGTTAATATTTGTCATAATCGATGTGCCCAAAGTGTGGATATCTTAGTATAATTCATGGATGTAGATTTATTTTTCAACTACAAACTCTAATAAAGATACAAAATAGGCTGTAAAAATAATCCTTCACATGGGGCTTAAAACCTTTTGGCTATGTGTGTATTGAACTTATGACAATGTGACCTTTGGATCTCTGAGCTTGGTCTTTGATAATGGCTATTATGAATCTCTTTTTGACATTAAGAAGGTTTTCATATATACATCCTTCCTTCTATTGACCCAACTTGCTTATGGAGGTTTGAAGAGAAGATGATTGGTGAAGATATTGAAGATGGGACATGAGAGAACCTTGGAGAAGATAGGTCCACAAGGAGAAGGAACATAGATCCCTCATGTCACTTGATATGTATGGATTTTGTGGATGTCCTTTTGTTTTCATGTTTAGTAATTTTTCCCCTTTCCCTCCATTTGCTATTGTTGATTTGATATTATGGTTTGAATGCACTTGCTTCGATCCAATTAAATCTTGCAAGTAGATTATAAGGGTTTTTACTTTTCCTTATAAGTTAGATCTAGGTTTTTACAACTTGTAGAATGGGAAAGGTGATTTATCTATCTTGTGTATAGGATTTGTGGAGCTAGGACATCCTCTTAATGCACATCCATTTAACCTTTTAAGATCTAACAAGGAGCACAAGATTCACTTATTGTTCTCTCTTGAAACCCTAGTTAGGTTGTTTACTTGTTTGATATAGTGGAGTAAAATCTATTGTTTGTCACTAGCCTTCCAATCAACGAGTGGGGATTAAGTAGTGCAATTGTAAAAAAATTCATCGACATGAATTATTACATTTAATAAATCCATCGACAGAGATGAGGTGTATTCTAAAATCAATATAGATGAGACATGTAACAAGAGTTGTCAATCATGTAGCAAAATTCTCTTTGGTTCTCGAAATCCGATAGTACAAGAAGTTAAAGTCCCAATAAATTAAGAACTACGATCAATCTTTCAAAATCCACAAAGCATCATTTACTTTGCACAAACCTTAGATAGTGAAACTTTGATATGTTGAAATTTCTACCAAATTTATACTGGAAAGAAATCATTTTACTACAAAAGTAGCTTACTTCATATATATATATCACATATAAAGCAAAATGACAAACTTTTTTTAATATTTATTAAAAAATCATAAATAAATATATATATATATATATATAATAAATTATAAATTTATCTTAATCTCCAATCAAAAAAATATACATAAAGCAATTTGATACCTCGTAACATTTAATAAATCCAAAATTTTAATAAATATATATTAATTTAAATAATTATAAGATGGGCTAAAGTCATAACTACTCATGATGAATGTTGCCAAAGGAAAACATTTGAGAGCGCATTGAAAGGGAGCCATCAATACTTCAAAGTACTTTACCTTTTGCTTCTTCCTTCGTTTGACCCACTATGAACACATTAACTGAAGTCCCTCGCTTTCACATGTGGATAAGACTACTTTGCTTCTTATCCTTTATCAATTTATGTGTGGCCATATTATAAAAACCTAAAGAAAAAAAAATGAAATATAGCCATAAGTGAATAATCCTTCTTACGAAAATCTATTATAAGAAATAAAATTTGTTTTTATAAATGTTAAATAGGGTTAATTGAATGATTAAGAGGACAAATTATTTCCTTTTTCACATAAATTCAAATTTCAGTAAATGTTATGTTTGTTTTTCTTAATTGTTTCAATATAATTATTAGAAATAAAATGGTTTAAATACGAAATATGATATCAAACTTTTATCATAAACATTCAATAAGCATCTTGTAGAGGATCCAACCGTTCATATCGTAGCTCAGCTAAATACTTGTTGAATGCCCCCTCCACAACCACAGCTATACCAAGAAAGTGCAAACTAAAGGCAGGCTAGGCTCCCTCCAATGGAAAAGCTATGGCCAAGAAAGTACAAACTAGAGGCTCCCTCCATTGGGAAGCAATGGCCAGAAAATAAGCGCATCGCTACCTAAAAGTAGACTGATGGATTAAAAATTTCTCGCCATTAAATATGGAACTGACCTTTCAAATAGGTAGGACCCTCTCTAGAGTGAAGGACAAAGGAACTAATTTATAAAACATCTAGATCCTAGAGTAGCTGCAAAGCTAATCTTTCCACCTACAGACTAAACACTTTAATGATATACAACAGTGGTGCATTTAATGAAACATGTAGATCCTAGAGTAACTGTAAAGGTAATTATTCTAGTCTTGACAGGGATAGGTGTATCGGTCAGTCCTCATCTATGTAATCTAACAGCTTTATGTTTGATTTCGGTTGGGTTTTGATAAAAAAAAAAGTAAGTTCAAGATCTAGACTTTTCAAATATGGAAAAAAAAAATTTCAACTTCTTTAATGAATAATGAATATACTAAAGTGATGCATTTAAAGTAAAGTTAGGTTTGATAAGTTCTGATGTATTCAGTTTTCAAATTTGTGATTGAAGTCCCATTATGATGTAAGCTGAACAAAGTCTAGTGCACTTTTGCACTTTTTTTTTAATGTAAGATTGGAAAATTTCAATAATATGACTGCCATTACAATCTCAATCACAATGACCACATTAATATGACTACCATTACTGCATTACAATCTCAATCACAATGACCAAGTGGAGTTATCCATTCACCGAAAGGGATCTCTTGTTACCAATGATCACTTGCAACATCCCATAAGAGTTTGCAGCAACAAGGGTACATTCAGAGGGCTTCTGCCTCCAACAAACAGCACTCACAAAACCCAAATCCATCCTCCTCCTACTCCTCACCCTCTGCTCTAACAACATTAAGTCTCCATCCAAATCTTCACTTAAAGCCCCCACACTTTCTCCATTATCACCATCAAATTCATGGTTCCAAAGAGGACTCCCCCACCTATAATCATAAGCAAAAACCTCATTGCTTTCAGATCCACAAGCAAACAGACCCCCCTCCTCCCAAACAGACAGACCCACAAAATTCTTCTTATTGCAATGACCCCTATAACTCCTCACAGGCAAAACAGCCTCTGCCATAGAATTGGAGATGTCCCAGAGCTTGATAGATCCATCAATGGCTGCAGATACAACCATGTCCTGACGAAAAAATCTCACATAACTTGCAGGCTTGCTATGATCATGCAAAACAAATAGAGCAGAAGAAGATGAAGAAAATGATGGTGATGACACTCTTCTTATGTCATAAACATAAACTCCATGATCAGAGCATGCCATGGCTACCAGACTTCCATTGGATGGACTGAACTCTGCACAACAGACCGGTTTTCTAGATGGTGTTGATAAAACCATGACTGTCCGGTTGCAGTTTTTGTCCCACATTTGCACAGTTCCATCATCAGAGGCTGAAGCACAGAGATTGTGATATAGAAGAGAATAATCCAAGCTCCAAACTTTCCTCCCACCATGTTCGTCTCGTTCATAGATTGCTAAAGCTCTTTCAGTGTCCCACTCTGTCACAACTCCATCATAATCCCCACTAGCTATAACGCCTTCTCCATGCATGGGATCCCATTTCAGGCTGCTCAGCTTCGCCGGAGTGCATATGAGAGCTTGTGGGCATGAATTCTGATCAAAATATGCCATGTTTCTGTCCTCGTCATGGTCATGATATCGACTCCTGTTCTTCACAGTCTGATAATTTCTAATATCATTTTGCTCCTCCTTTTCTGAAAGTAAATTTATCAGAGAATTGAAGTTATACAACCGGATTTTTCTGGCCAAACCTCCTGTTGCCAGCCATTCGTTCGTTGGATTGAATGCAATGGCTCCAATGGAATCCGATTTGCTTTCCCTGTATTGGGAATCCACCACCGTATGGACCTTCAAATCCCATTCTGACCTCTTGATTTCTCCATTAAAACGAAAATCTGAACGTGTTTGAGAGATTTCTCCATCAGCAGCATCTGATTCGTCTACAGAATCCTCTCCTACGTCTCCCATCCAAACTGGGCAATTGCTGAATATAGATCTAATTGCTCTAACAGCTGATCTTCTTGTATAAAGATATTTATTGTTGTTGGATATATACTCACAAAAAATTGCAAGTATAAAACGCTCTGCTCTGCGTAACCAGTATATAATAACTCCACCTGTGGGATCCCCGGATTAATGTTGTTGAGAATACCCACTTCACAGAACATGCTCGTTGAGCGCTCGTTGTTGCAGATGATAATGAATCCTCAAGAAACGGATAGATATACACAAGATATGTAACGAGAATGTACTAGATGTTGCACTGCTGCTATTTTTTCCATCCAAATTCCTAGCATTGGATTGGGCAGCTGGGCGGTATACAGATTACTGTTGAAACTTGAACCCAGAAGCGCATATTATTGGATATTCTTCCGCCTGAGGGAGGGAGGGACTTACTGGATATTTAGATTAGGGTATACACAGTAAGTATATGTAGTGGTTGAGGGAGCGGCGGATGCAGAGGAAAGAACATGGCGTGGGTGGCCAAATGTGTGCCATGCAAATTCTCACATCTGAAAAGCTTCACGCCATCCCAAATACGCTCTCCTCGTCGACAGGTGATCTACCTCTCGTGTCAGGGGATTAGGGTTGACTGGGATGGGAAGTGAAGTGGCCCATATACACATCTTTTCTATTCTGTTTTGTGGCCCATAAGATAGAAAGCGAAAGAAATGGAGAACCCCTTTGCTAAGGTCAAATGACCAATTAATATGGTGAGGTGGGGTTGGGTTGGGTTTAGATTTGGAAGTTAGTGATGGGAAGGAAGAGTAAAAAAATGTTATGTTCAACATTTAAGAATATTTAGGATTGTGTGGGGGTTAAATGTTATGTGAATTTTTTAATTATGTTGATAGATGTTTTATTTGAGATTTGGGGTGGATTATGGTTTATGTTTTTTCATTTACAGAGGAGGATGAGATAAGTGTATTGTCCAGATTGATTATATGATTGTTGTTCAAAATTTGACATAAATAATTTAAATAAATAAATAAAAGAATATAAAAAATAATGGTAGCTGATGAATGGATAATTGATAGTGATACATGGATAACTCATAGCTAATGGATGGATAACCCAGAGTTCATGAATGGCTAACCTAAGAATGTTGGTGATAACATGTAGGTAGGCATGGATAACCTAGAGTTGCACCCTTTTTATTAAAAGATTATGACTAATAAAAAAATTCCAATTCCAAAGTGTCTTCCTTTTTATGGTTGTTCCTCAACCATTTAATCCATATCCACCTAATCCAACCACAAACTATGTAGATGTGCTAGTTATTTTTATTTTTAATCAATTATAAATAAATATGAAAATATTATTTTAGCTAATATGACAAGTAATAAACATAACAATATCTACGAGATTATAACACCACTCTCTATCCAATTATTTGAAATTATTTAATGTCTCAATCTATATGAAATTTTTATTTTTACTCTTATATATAAAGAGATACTTTTAACATTAAATATATAAACAAATATTTTTAATATTAAATAATAGATTGATTCTTTATGTTTTGCCATACATGAATCCATGTCAACGTTTCATTTATAAGAGGGCTATTTTGTTGAAAAATAATTTATAATGATTTTTATTTTTAGATGTGATATTTTTTAAATTAATTTATTTTTATTACATTATATATTAAAAATAAAATTTCATTTATATAATTATATTGAAGTAAGATTTTAAAGTATTTAGGTTGTTTTTTTTAATCTTTTTTACTTACTATGGAATTGGTAATTTTGTTCATTGTCACTACCACCCCAAGGGTATACCTAACATATATCAATAATTTATGACTTAGTAAGGGTTGAGACTTCAAAGAGAATGTCACATTAGAGGTTTATCCATGATGGTGGGGAGAGTGAAAATCACTCTATTTCTAACATTTTAACTCATCATAATAATGGTAAACTTTTTGAGTAAAGAATTAATATTCTAAATCAAACCAAGTGACTCATTTCTCTATTAAGGTACCATAAACCAAAGTTGGTATCAATGGACATTCAATAACCATCCTCTTCCTCATCATCATATATGTATTAAGATTTATTTTAATTTTAGATTATTATGTTTTTTTATTTACAATAACTTTAAATATACATAAAGAAAATATTTAACAATATTTTTACTTTGATAGATGTTTTTATTTGAGATTTGGGGTGGACTACGGCCTATGCTTCTTCATCCACGGACAAGGATGAGACAAGTGTACTGTCGAGATTGATTCTATGGCATTCGTTCAAAATTTGAAATAAACTATTATAAAAAAAGGAATATAAAAAATAACTTGTAGTTAGTTGATGAATGGATAACTTGTAGCAATGAATGGATAACTCATAGCTGATGAATGGATAACCAACAGTTAATGGAAGATAACTAGAAGAATGTCATGTGAAAAGAAAAAGAATATAAAAAATAACTGATAGTTGATAAATGGATAACAGGAAGAATGTCGGTGATAACATGTATCTAGGCATGTATAACTCACGGTTGAACCCATTTAACTAGAAGAATGTGAGGAATTAAAAAATATTTCCAAATTGTCTTCCATTCCATAACTATCTATCAACCATTTGATCCCTATCGACGTGATCCAACCACAAACTATGTGGGTGTGCTAGTTATATAAATATTACATTTATAATTACGTCGATAGACGTTTTTATTTGAGATTTGGGGTGCACTACGACCTATGCTTTTTCATCTACGGATGAGGATGAGACAAGTGTACCGTCGAGATTGATTTTATGGCAGTCGTTCAAAATTCGAAATAAACAACTATGAAAAAAGAAATATAAAAAGTAATTGGTAGTTAGCTAACTAATGGATAATTGGTAGCAATGCATGGATAACTCATAGCTGATAAATGGATAACCAATAGTTCATGGTAGATAACTAGAAGAATGTGAGATAAAAAGAAAAAGAAAAGAAAAAATAATTGATAGTTGATAAATGGATAACAGGAAGAATGTTGGTGATAACATGTAGCTAGGCATGGATAGCTCACAGTTGAACCTATTTAACTAGAAGAATATGAGGAATATAAAAAAAATCCAAATTGTACTCTTCCATTTCATAACTATTTCTCAACCATTTAATCCCTATCGACGTGATCCAACCACAAACTATGTGGGTGTCCTAGTATTTAAGTCAATAGACGTTTTTATTTGAGATTTGAGGTGGACTACAACTTATGATTTTTCATCTATGGTTGAGGATGAGACAAGCGTACTACCGAGATTGATTCTATGGCAGTCGTTCAATATTTGAAATAAGCAATTGTATATATATAACCGGTAGTGATGAATGGATAACTAACAGTTCATGGAATATAACTAGAAGAATGTGAGATAGTAAAAAAAATGAATATAAAAAATAATTGATAGTTGATAAATGGATAACAGGAAGAATGTCAGTGATAACATGTAGCTAGGAATGGATAGCTCAAAGTCGAACCCGTTTAACTATAAGAATGCGAGGAATAAAAAAATCCAAAGTGTCTTCCATTCCATCATTATCTCTCAACTATTTGATCACTATCCATGTGATCCAGCCACAAACAATGTGGATGTGCTAGTTCTATTTATATGTAAATTTACTATTTTTTTCTTTATATAATAAGATACCAATATTTTTATATAAATATTATATTTATAATATTTTTATTTATTTGTAAATTAGTTATATTTCTTTTAATTCTTTATGTAACATTTTTTAAATTAGAAGTACATATTAAATTTCTTTAATTTTATTTTGATTTGCAAAATATTATTATTTATTATAAATATTACATGTTATCGTTAACATTATGCTGATGATGTTGTTAATTAACATTTAATGAGACAAACTTTGGTATATCATATCTTAAAAAAGGAAAGGAATAACTTATATTTTCTTTAAAATTTTATTTCTGTGCTTGAAAAGATTTAAGAGAAGCATTCTTAAATCACCATAGTTGTGATGAGTTAAAAGGTTAGGAAGTTCAATATTGTGGTGAATATTTTGAAAGTGCACTCTAATGTGGGTGTACATAGGACATTCTATGAGAAAGTGATTTCAATTTCAACCATTTTAGTATCACAAAGAAGACAAATTCTTTCATCTCATGATGTTTTAGGAATTGACCAAAGCCCTATTCCACTATGGGGCTCGTGAGAGTTTGTTTTTATTTTGAGAGTGCATTATAATGTGAGTGTACATAGGACATTCTATAGAAAGTGATTTCAACTTCAACCCTCTTAGTATCACAAAGAATACACATTCTTTCATGCCGTGATGTTTTAGGAATTGTCTAAATCCCCGTTCCACTATGCGGTTAGTGAGAGTTTGTTCTTATTTTAAATTGAGAGATACTTTTAATCCTCTAGATTAGGGTTGAATTATTTATTGCGCCACAACTTCTCCATAGATTTAGATGTAATAATACTTTCAATATTATCAATATTTTGTAGAGTGAGTTCTTCCTCGAATCCCTGTGATTTATCCAAGACGTGGCATATTTATGCCAACCTTGCTTAAGTTGCATGTGTTTTTTACCAAAGTATGAAACAATCTTAGGAAGCCTCTTGTCTCCCATGTTGTTTATCTTGTTCTTGTACATTAGGTACCTAGTCATAGCCATGCTCTCAATGGGGAGAGACTCGCTTCTATGAGAAGGATAGGATACAATGTATTGCATTTAATTTTGAGATAATATGTTATAAAGTGCTTTTGGATTTTCTCTATCCTTCTCCATGATTCTCTAGAGATGTTGCAACCCAAAACTTTACATCCATATAAGATGACATGGGTGAAAATAGTCTCAAAGAGGAGTTTCTTCTTATCCCAAAGCCAAAGGTATGTCGGTTTACAACTGTTTTTGAGTCCATAATAAGCTTCCCACCCTCCATTAATCCTTTTCTCAATGCTATAGTTCCAATTAAGTTTGTGATTGAGATCAATTCAGAGATATTTGTATGAAGTCACTTCCTCCAAGTTGTTGTTTTCATACATGAAATTAACATAACTGATATTTTGGGATTTGATTATCACATTTGTCCTGTTTGTGTTATTAGTGATACCCATACAATAGAAAAAATCCTTGAGAATTTTAGTTGCTTGTTAAGATCATAGGGACTCTTCGCCATAAGAACAACATAAACAACATAAAGAAGAAGGATGTCAGCACAACTACTGTCTTCCAAACAACCCTCTAGCTTGTCAATGTATATACTAAAAAGGGTAGGGGACAAGGGACAACCTTGCTTGAGTCTTGTATTACAGTCAACTTCTTTTGACCATCCCTAAAGTTGACAGAAATAAGATGGTGGAAAAATGCCATAGCAAGATTAATTCATATTCACAAATTTAGTACAGTTATAGTACACTTTCTCATAACCACCATATAACTAAATATACATTTACCAAGGGTAACTATTATATCCTTAGTGAATGTTAGGTGATGTTAAGGACTTAAGATTAGGAGAATAATTCTATTAATCCCCTCCATTAATCATGAGTTTGTATCAGTTAGGAAACAATGACTAGTGCAAAGATTGATAACATATTCGAGCCTTCAACTTGTAACCCATGGTCTGAATCCTTATGAGCATTAATGAAGATTTGCCTGAAAATTTGCCAAAAGTGGACATCAAAACCAAGGCTAAAAAACTCATTGTGCAACAATGAGCTAGCCATCCTATGGGTGTTCACTGAAGTGAACCCAAAATCGATGAGAGAAAACCCTTATGAGAATTGAATTGGCTTCAAGTCCAACACATCCCATAACTTGAAAAATCCTGACAAATCAGAAAGTACTAAGCACAAATACAAAAGAATTTGTTTTCCTTTGCTAGATCTGAAGATCATCTTTATAAAGTACAGAGACTATCAAGTGAACAAATAATGCTCTCAAAAATTGACACATAAAAGAATTGTCAATACAACAACTAATAGAAAAAAAGTGTCAAATGGCATATGAAACCTATATCCATAAAATCTTGTGATTAGTAAAAAGGGCGGATTGTTGGTACAAGCTCAAATCCAAAAAAATTTGAATCCAAAATGTTGGACTTTCGATCAGACTGTGGAACCACCATCAAAGTCACAAAGTGAATGAAATCCATCAAACGCCAAAATGTGGCAAGTCATCCATCCATCCATATCCATCAAAATCACCGTTAAACCACCAAAAAATGCAAAGTGTTTAATTGTCTCACTGAAAGTCCACTAAAGGTCAAACTAACCAATCGAAATCCAATCATCAATCTTGAATCCAAATCATCAAGTCCATCAGCATGCATAAATTGAAACCATCTTGAATAAACCAAACCATAATCCATAATCTATTTGCAAAATCATCGAAACTATATCCTCGATCCATCATCATGTATCATTGGTAATCATATTGAATGACATATCCGTAATCTCAAATCCTCAAAGTCATCATCAAGAATAAACTATAAGCTATCAAGGTAGACTTCGAAACTTGAAGTTTGACAACCTTATCAATATTCCCCCCATCAACTGAAAGGTGAGATGTCGGTATCATCAGATGTACTCTCCTTAAAAGTGAAAAGGGGTAATCACAATTTAATTAAGTGGATTCTAAAGACTCTGTGTTTTGTTAAATGTATAGCATCACAAGTCATTCTCCAAGTCAATCTTGTGTAGCCAAGATTGGGCCTCATGTGTCGTGGTAGGGATCATGAGTTGGACTCAGGACTTAGAGTAGAATTCTTGATTTGGACTTAAGGATAACTAATCCTTCAGTTGTAAAAGGTTGTTCCTCATGTGTTTAGGTGAATGCTTGGATATATCAAAGTGATGATGTTGTAAAGTCTTATTGGAAAAGGCTCAAAACTTGTGTGTCAAGTCATATTTTAATGTGGACCTCTAGTTATAGTAGGTACCCATGGGGTGGACCTCCAGTTATAGAGGTAAATGCTTTGCATGTTGAAGAATTAATGTTATGTGATGTATTACTAACCATGGTCACTTATTGTTATTAAGTCTCCTTTAGATACTAGCCACCTCTAGACTGCATTACTTTAGCATATGATCATTTGGTTCAAGAGTAATATATTATGATCACAACATCAAAAAAATATTCTTAGTATAATCTGATATGATAGATAATTAAAGTTAACACATATTGACCATGCAGTAAAGATAAGAGATAATGCATAGAGAACAAGAGAACTTGAATTGCTTATGAGAAGAATTCAATTAAAGCTTCAGTTAAAGTAACAATATATGCATCAGTTAAATATTTTCAAGCTCCAGTTAAAGCTACAATGTATGCATCGGTTAATTAAACGAGAACCCACAATGGTCACTTCAGTAATTAAATCATCATGATATTAGTTAACTAAAAAGGAATTAGTTAACTAAATTGTTTTGCACGACAACACTTCAGTTAAACTAAAAGATGACACTTTAGTTAAACTAAAAGACGACACTTTAGTTAATAAAGTGTTTGCATGACGACACTTGTGTTATTGCATGACGACACTTAATTTAGTAAGTGAGCATGCAATCATTTGGAAGGAGAGCTCATCATGAAGTCAGTTAAGCATGATTTAATGTCAAAGAAGAAAGGCATGGTGCATTAAATATGCGGGATTAAAGAAACTGAGGTACCAACAAATATCCAAGAAGGAAATTCGCTATAGTTTGCATGGGAGGTTAATTACTCATGCAATGATTTGCTACACCTTGCATGATAGTGACTCTTGCTAGTTATTAATGTGTTGGAATCATTGGAAAGTTCATCTGGTTGATCTTTGTTCTATGATTGCTCAGTGTTCTCTTGTCTTGAACCTAGGGTGTCTAAAGCAATCTACTATTGTAAAATTCATTCTCTGCTATCTATCATAATTATACTCTGAATATTTGTTTTGGTTTTTCATCCTCATTGTTTTGATGGTTTTTCCCAAGGTATATCCTATGTTGTGGTTGAATGTCTTATGTGATTGAATGTTCCATTGATTCAATCATTTAGTATTTATGCACTTAAAGAATTAAATATCAAAGCTCAACATAGTTGCACAAAAATCAACATATTCAACTCGAAAGACACCTCACGTGGGCCCCAATCATGGAAAAAAATCAACATTAACAATCATAACCATCTATTGTAGAAATGGGCCCCAATCATGGCAAAAAATCAACAAATAAAAAACAATCATAACAATCTATTGTAGAAACTACTCACACACACATCTAAACATGTGTATGAACCTGTCAATAAGATCGGTCCAATAAATTGGATTCCAAAGCCAATGCCAAGTATTCATCCATCCAAAGTGTACTTGTTTTCACTGCTTCTTCTATTATTGACACATGTATGAAAAGTGATTTGTCTTACCACAAAAACTACATAAGTGAAGATCAAAATAGTTTGATTCGTCATGACCAATTCGTTGATAACATTATTAACATTTATTTGTTTGAATTGTTTTATTGTTAATGTAAATTATTTTAATAAATAAATTTAAGTATAAATACTATATTTATAATATTTCTATTTATGTATAAATTTAGTGTCTTTCTTTTTATTTCTTCATGTTACACTTTTTAAATTAAATATATATATTAAATATTTTATTTCTATTTCTATTTGTTTCAATATTACTTATTATGACTATTAAATTTTTAGTTGAATTATGATGATGATGATTAATGTCCACTGAGACCAACTTTGATCTATCAGACATTAAGAAGGATAATGCTTGGTTTACTTTAAAATCTTGTTCCTATGCTAAAAACGCTTTCCAAGAAGATTTCCAAGATCACTATAGTTTTGGCAAGTTAGGAGGTTATAAAGGTTTGTATTGTAGCAAAATACTATGAAACTCAGATCTAATGTGAGTTAAGCAGGGCACTCTAAGAGAAAGTGATTTTCATCCTCAATGCTCATAGACTCACACAAATTACAAACCCTTTCCTCCCATGGAGTTTTAGGAATAGACCAATGCCCTATTTCGCTATGGAGTTCATGAGAATTCGTTCTAATCTTGAATATATTAATTTTCTTCCGTGAGCTAGTTACTATCGAGAGATACTTCTGATCTTCCAAATTAGGATTAATGACCTTCTTATAGTATCTTAATTTTCTCTTAATCGCTAAATTTTCCTCACACCACAATTTCTCTTTAAACTTAGAAGTAATAATATTTTTGACATGGTCAATGTTCTACAAAATGTCATTGTCATCAATGCCCCAATGGTTTAACCAAGCCATGGTATCTTTACACTAGCACCGCTTGAGGCGTAGTTTGTTTTTACTTGAGTTTAAAGCAATTTTAGGAAGTCTCTCGTTTCCCATGTTATTTATCTTATGCTTGTACATCAGGTACCTAGCCATAACCATGCTCTAGATGGGGAAAGACTCACTTCTATGAGGAGAATAGGATAATACGCATTGCTTTTAATTTTGAGGTTATAAGTTATAAACCACTTCTGGATTTGCTCAATCTTCCTCCAAGATTCTCTAGAAATGATGCACCCCCATACTTCACAACCATATAAGATAACATGAATGACAAGAGTTTCAAAGAGGAACTTCTTTTTATCCCACATGACCAAATTGGATGATTTACAGTTATTTTCAAGACCAAAATAAGCTTTCCACCCTCCATTAATCATTTTCTCAATGCTATAGTTCCAATTGATGTTGTGATGAATATCAATTCTGAGATACTTGTACGAAGTCACTTCCTCTAGATTTCTATTATCATACATAAAATTTGCATAGGTGTCTTTCTTAGATTTTATAATCATGATTTTCATCTTGTCAGTGTTAACATGCATACCCATGTTAGAGCAAGACTATTTAAGAATTTTTAATTGCTTATCGGGATCAGAAGGATGCCTTGCCATAAGAACAATATCATCAGCATAAAGTAGGAGGATGATAACTATCTCAGTTAAGATTGTACCAATGCAACATGCTTCTTTTAAACACCATTCTAGCTTATCAATGTAAATTCCATAAAGGGGAGGGGAGAGGGGGAAACCTTGTTTAACTCCAATTTTACAATTTATATCTGTTGTCCACACCTCATTATTCTTAAACTTGGCAATGACCTTTTTGTATAACCTTATCACTGCAGCTCTCAACTCAAAAAGAACCTTAAGCTCCTCTAACCTATGCCATAGGTTATTTCTAGGCATTGTATTGAAAGCTTTTCTAAAATCCATAAAGCATAAAAATAGGTCAAACAGGTGTAGGAAACCCTTGCTTGACTGCTAGATTACAGAGTTTGTGGACGTGTGGGATGAGGACATGCCTTCAAATTTTTAAGATTTTCGCTCTGTAGTCTTCAATGTCTTTGGCTTTTCCATTTGCTAAGTGCTTAACCCCAAAATCTATGACTTATAACAAAAAAACTTCTTCTGTTGGAAGAAGGGTTTGAATGGTATATCTGATATTTGGGGATTCATAAAACTTTTTAAGATTGGAATTACAATATTTTAAAGCAATTTTATTGTCTTGTTTTATTTTGTGAGTTAGAATTTGCCTCCAGAATTTCTTAGGGGCCAACTTCGAGAGGTGTAGGATATTTTCTTGCCTTTTACTTAGATAATGTCTTTTCTTCTTCTTCTTTTAATTAAGGCTTTGTAGTGATTTATCTTGTCCATTTTTATCAAGTTTGTAGTAGCTTGCTTAATTTCTTTTCTCGCATCTTTACACTCTTAATCATACCAAAGGTTGGTTCTACTATCGCTCGTTTTAGTCGAGACTTCAATAGAGAACTTGTTAATGGACGATGAGAGGGTTGTAGAAAAATTATGGTAGATATTTTCTATATTCTCCATACTAGATAAAGGAAACAGTTCATTTTTTAGATCATGGAGAAAAGTGTCAGCTTTATTTTTATCGAAGATTAGGTGTTTTTGGCAATGATAGTTTTCCTCCTTTGGATCGCTATGCATTTCACTATTGAGAGTTATAATTAAAGGTCTATGATCATAGTCAATCCAGGGATAATTTTAGGGGCGAATTTTAGCCTAGTGGGCTATTTTTCCATGTTTTTTCCCAAAAAAACATTCATCATTTTGCATTTTTTGAAGCCCTGTTTCACCCAATTTTGATGGAGTAAACTTTTTTCAATCTAAAAATCACCAAATTATTATATAAACGATATAAAATCCTTGGAGACTAAAATAATTTTTGAAAAATATCGCCAATCATTTTATAGTTGCCATTTTAAGAATTGGTAATATTCGCCAACATTTATACACTTTTAAATAAGTATGGTTCCTTAAAATCATCCCTGGTCAGTTAGGCTCATGGCCGTTGAAGATGTTGAAATCTATTAATTTATTGTATAAAAGGATATCATATATAACACAATTTACCACACTACTACCAAGCCCATGGATACAAGTCATCCGACTAGATTTTGGCCATTTTGTGAGATCGTTGCAAATGAAAAGATCTCGAGCACTACAAAATTTGACCAGTTCATAACCAAAAAAAAATTCAACTAAATATTCAAAACTTCTTTTGTACCAATTATCTAGCTCAAGGTCTTCGTCTAACCAAAGAGGATTAGGGTTGGAATAATTGCTTAAAAGAATATCTTGGTTATTGGAAGTTCGAGCATTGAAGTCACCCATCAAAATGATATTGCCTTCCTTAAACTAGAAATATCATGTTCTAAGCTATTAGAAGGACAATTTTTATCTAAATTGGGTTTTTTTATAGAAGTTGGTATTAATAGGGGCAAAATAATAGATGACTATTTAGGTTTTTTCATCATTAATGTTTATGATCTCTAACCAAATAAATTGGTTGTAAGGGTATTTCTTATAAAGCCTAACATGTGGGGATATGTTCTTCCTAATGTAACATGCTATACCCCTAATGCCTCTAAGATATGAATGTTTATTCCATATTGACCATAAGACATATCCGTCTATATCAAGGACTTTGAATTTTTCGTATTCCCAATATATATGCTAACATTTTTATCATATTAAATAACATTTGAAGATAAAATTAGCAATCTATTTTTTTAATAAATCATAATATTTTTTTATTATAAATCAGTATACTCAAAAACCTTTATATATTTTTAATTATCCAATTTAAATACTTTATATTTATAATTCCAACTATTCCAATTAAATTAAAAAAAAAAAACTATCCAATTAAATTTAAAAAAAATTATTAAAAAAACAAATTGAAAAAAAAATCTAAATCTTTAAATATTTAGAAGAGTTTAGACTACTATTTGTATATCAAAATAACATCATTAATTCGTATATCAAACAACCGATTTGTTGACCTCTAAACCTGGCAACACCTACAACAGATCTCAATCATCGACACATGTACGTAGGGAGGCAAGTAGGTAGACTTGTAAAAGTTGATCTGGGAATATAATAAGATTAATGGTTTGATCTCTGCTGAAAAAGTGTATGAATGTATTGTCAATTCATATCAGCCAGACCTAGGCAGTCAATTGTACATCACTCTTTGGTCGAGTCTCCTTCCAAGGAAGATTGGATGTTTTACATGGTTGGTTTTGAAAAATAAAATTCTCACCTGGGATAATTTACAGAAGAGAGGGAAAATAGGGCCAGGTATTTGCTCCATGTGTTTTGCAAATGATGAGACTGTCCACCATATTTTCACAAGCTGCTCGATATGGAGATGTATATTGGGGGCTGTATGTGATTAGCTGCAGCTGAGTATACCTCCTGTAGCGGACTCTATCTCAGTCTTTTTTGAAGAATGGGTCGCAGCCTATCCTCGTAGCTCGACATTGTTTTACATCCCACACTTTGCGATCTGGGCTGTATGGAAGGCCCGTAACAGAGCTGTATTTAATGGTTATAAGGTTAATATATTGTGTGTTATGCACCAGATTTTAAATGCTGCTCATATTCCTTACTCTCGGCCTGTCACTAAGGGAAGGAAAATTAAATCAGTCAGACAGATTGGGCCTAGACCACTCATTATTTTCCCATGTGGTTACTTCGATGGAGCTTCTACTTCTTCAGCTGCGGGTATTGGTTTTTGTTTATTTCTCAATGAGAATCACCGTCTTGAATTTGCCCTGGGGGTTGGACGGGGATCCAATACAAAAGCAGAACTTCTCGGACTTTGGGCAGTTCTGCACACATCCCAAATGATGGGTATCCCTTTAGCCCGCATTTACGGTGACTCACAGGTCATTATCAACTGGGCTAAAGGTATTTCTGCTCTTTCCCCACCTGAGCTCCTTCACTGGTGCAGGGAATCACAAAAGCTTCTTAAAAGCTTCAAAGATCTCTCCATCATTCACATCTATCGGGAATACAATGGGATTGCAAACCGTCTTTCAAAACAAGCACTCACATACTCTCTCGGTTCTAGGTGTTTTTTTGAAATTTTTGATGACCATTTGGTCACTAGTGACTCTTTCCAACTCCTTTGAGAAGTGTATTGGGGATTTTCCCCCTTCTTTTTGGATATATATTGTATGATGACTGAGTGTCTCTTTTGGACCGCAGCTCTGGTCACATGTTTCCCGATAGATTGGAATGATGAAGAACGATCATTTACATGATGAGGCAGATTTCTGATGGGAACTCATGTTATTGCACTCCTTTCCCCCCTAGCTGCAATTGGATGTGATCCAGTATCGTCTTGATGTATCTTTGTTGATGTTTTCCCTTTTGGGTGGTTGTTAACAAGGCCCTTTGATTCTTAATAAATAATAACAAGGACTAATTTTTTCTTCTTGAAAAAAAAGTAGAAAGTTTACATTTAAATTCATAACGGTTTGCTTGTGATGTATTAAAAGATTAGAATTCGAATGCACATAATTGTGAACATGCTTGTGACAAAATTGAATGGTTGAAATAGGATAAGGTGGGTGCATAACATTTAATTCACTCCCCGGCTTGCTTAGGTTTCTAGTTATAAATTGAATTTTATAATATTATTTATTTAGAAATATAATACGTGGTAGTTATGGTCTAAATTATTATTTTTATTAAATGTAAAAAAAATATTTTAAGTAATAATTTTAAATGATAATGATATTCACTAAAATAATTTTGATTTATTACTTTTAAATTTAAAGAGGAATTTTGGTGTGTGAAAAATTTAATGGTTAAGAGAAAATTAAGATACTATAAGGAGGTCATTAATCTTAACTTGGAAATCAAAAGTATCTTTCGGTAGTAATTAACTCACGGAAAAAAATTAATATTGCCAAAATTAGAACGAACTCCCATGAACTCCATAGTGAAACAAGGCGTTGGTCTATTCCTAAAACTCCAAGGGCAGAAAGGGTTTGCCATCTGTGTGAGTTTATGAGCGTTGAGGATGAAAATCACTTTCTTTTAGAGTGCTTTGCTTACACCCACATTAGATCTAAGTTTCATAGTATTTGTTACAATACAAACCTTTTTAACCTCCTAACTTGCTAAAACTATAGTGAGCTTAGAAAGCTTCTTGGCAAGTTTTTTGAGCACATGAGCAAGATTTTAAAGTAAACCAAGTATTATCCTTCTTAAGGTGTAATAGACCAAAGTTCCTCGTCGTTGTCGTTGCCGTCATTGTCATGTGGCTATCGCTATCGACGACGTCATCATCGCCGTTGTCGTCATAAAATATTAACACACTAACATTTATTAATAAATATGTATATATAAACATTTATTTCTATATAAAAATATTTAATGTTTAATATTTTTTTTATATTTATTTTTATAAAAAAGTATAAAAAACATTTTATTAAAATGAAAAAGACTATTTATTAGTCTCATCACTCTCGACGCTCATAAACATTTTGATGACAGCCTTCATATAGCCAAAGGTTGGTTAAAAATGCAAAAGAGAGAACTACACGGAGTTCCCTACTTATATTGCATGGTGCATTTCTCCATGACTTTAACCATTCCATAAGAGGGGCCATTTCCATTTCCACCTTTCATGGTGCTCATTGTTGCATATGGTGATGGATTCCCAGCATTTCTCCATGACTTTAAACATTCCATGAGAGGGGCCATTTCCATTTCCACCTTTCATGGTGCTCATTGTTGCATATGGTGATGGATTCCCGAAATGATGAATGTACAGAGAGTATACAATAAAAATACATATTTTATACCACTATAATTATTGCCATTCAAATTCTCAGAGATGGATCATGTAGCCAAGTCTTATACATAGTACTTTTGAAACCCATCAAGTACATATCACAATATTATGGTGCCTTATTGTGTGTTGTCTCAAGGAGGGACTAATGGCTATATTGATTGGTGTATACACAATGAGTATATGTACTGAAATGAAAACGTTTGATTTTCACTGATATGTGCTTTTTCCAACTCATTCATCCGAAGTAAGGTGCATTTATCAAGTTGAATAGGAAAAAGATTGAATTACAGAAAACAACGTGCGAGATGTTCTGTCCCATAGGATATTCTTAGCCTCGCGGACGTTAAAATATTTTCTTCTTCTTCTTCTTCGTGATAGTTCTTTCGTGGGAGAGAGTCCTTGGTGCAGAGGTCCATACGTCTCCTGCATAAGGACAAGAGCTGAACAAATGAGAGGACTTTTATTCACTTGATTTGCACAATACATATGGTCCTTGAAATCCTCTTTTCTTCATAATTTCCCACGTTATTAGTTTGTTTTGTAATGCTAACTAGAGGGTTATAATGGTTTTCAAAGGGTCGTGAATTCCCCAAATTTGGCCCCACCACCATCTTTTTTCCCCTTCTGTTTGTTCGAAATTGGCTACATCATAACCCTTCTTAGCTGTGAATTCCCCATTCACTGCATTCTTGGTCCAGAGTAGCTTATCCTGTTCATCCTCATCTAGCTGTACAAAGATTGCAACCAGTTTTTTCACATATATGTTCCACTCCTCTACATCTCCCCCTTCCAGACTCAGATCCTGTACGCTTTTCCAGCCCAGTCTTCCATTTTGTTGAGGTTGTTGATATTGCACATCAGCTAGCATATGAATCCTTTTAGCCCTTAGTTGTAGTAACATAGGATCTGATAACCTGTATTCCTCACCTTCCCTTGCCCTTAGATCTTCGCCAAGTCTTATTCTTCTTCCATTACCTACTCTCCACGTTGTCCAATTTCCCACTAGTGGAAACACAAAAACCAGTGATTTCCAACCTATTGAACCATTTTTATGTGTTTTATTGGGGTTCCCAAACCATTCAATTATTGAAGTGTCTGGGTAGTATTTAGAGCTCATTACCTCGCCCCATAATGTGCCTAAGTTTTGTGTTAATCGCCACAACGTCTTTGTTGCCAAAGCTTTGCATAATAACACAAGGTTTTTTATTCCCCATCCTCCTAAATCTTTTGGAAGAGTTAGGGCTGACCACTTTTCCAGTGGTATTCCATCTGTTTGTTTGCTAGCTATCCAAAGGAAGGAAAAACACTTCTTTCTTATCTTTGCTAAGATTCCTTTGGAAATGTAGGCAATGGATGCCCAATAAACCAGGATACTTTGTAAGACTTCTTTGAGTAATACTGGTCTCTCTCCTTTGGAGAGGAAATGGTTTGTCCAAGCTGAAATTAGGGCTTCAACTTTCTTGTACAACCATATAACCCAATCTTGAAAGGCATAATAGTTTGGTTATAGAAAGAAGCCTAAGTACTTGAATCCTTCTATAATTGAGACAGATGGGAAAGGTATTATCTCTTTTTCCTTCTGAGTCAAATCTCCTGAAAATTTATTGTATGTCAAGATTGATTTCTCTATGTTTATCATCATCCATGTTGCCTTCTTGGACTTATCAAGTAAAGAGGCATAGGCCCTAAGATTTTCCTCAGTACCCTTTCCATACAGAAGTACAACATCTACAAATAGTGTATGAGTGATTTATTCTATGTTGGTTATCTTTACCCCTTCGATCCTTCTAGTGTCTTTGACATTATGAATTAGTCGAATCAGTGCCTCAACAACTAGTAGAAACACGAAAGGTGAGAGGGGGCATCCTTGCTTGATTCCTATTGATGGGTGAAAAAAACTAGAGGGTGATCCGTTGTTCAGTACCGCAAAAGAGGTTGATTTGATACATCCCATGATCCAGTCAACCATTTCCAAATACATTCCAATTTGAATCAGTAACAACTTCACAAAGGTCCAATTTACCCTATCATATGCTTTTGAAAGGTCCATCTTGAGAGCGAAAGAACATTGCTTTTCTTTTTTAATGGTGTGAATTGTCTCTTGTTACAGTGAAACTGCATCATGAATCTGTCTATTGTGCAGGCCCTATTGTCATGTCCCCAATTAAATAATTTCCAAATAAGACTATTTGGAAATAATGTTTCACGAACCTACTAGTTCCCTAGGTTGAGATGGAGACGTAAATTTTGTAATAAGGGTCCATGGGACCTAAAAGGACTTTAGTTTACCATATTCACATTTAAATGGGTCACATAAATGATAAATGGAAAGAAAATAAGGTGGCATGGGTTCAAGAAGACACTTGGAAGCTTGTGGAGCCTTTGGGTGACTAGATTCCCTACACACTTGGCATGATTGTTAGAGCATTAATATACCTTAGTACCATGGTCTTACACCTAGGCGGAATTTTCATTTGTCTTGTACTTATGTTGTATGATCATACTTAGGTTATACTGATCAATATTGTTCTATTAGATGATTTCTGGTTGATTAACTCACAGTTGAGGCACTCCACTTTGATCATCCTGACAGTTGAGGCACTCTAGTTTGATCATTTTGTCAACCCAGTCTCCCTCATTGATTATAGACCACTCCTTATCCCTTAATTTAGGGAATATGTTTGACTAGGGGTGCTAGTGTGTGAATGTGGTTGTTTTGTGGTCTTCTTGGGAATTTATTGGTTCCTAGAGACTCTCCCACTCACACATGTGTTCACTCATGTGTATCATGCCTTCATTTATGATCCAACATGCCTCCGTACATGTTCACACTTGCATTCGTGATTGTTTGGTATGGTTTTGGAACCTATTGGTCAACCTAGGGGGGTTTAGGGGTCAAATCCTAGCCTGACACTTGTATGCATCCAGATGGCCTCCACGGGCTCATGAATTTTCCCCATTATATTATAAGTATGTACCATACAAATATACAAGTTGTACACTAATATAAAGATCAGTTATTGGCACCATCTATGTGTGTTATTTTGTTCTCTTTTACTATTTTCTTGCATATTTTGTGAATAAATTAGATTGTGAATATTGCCTTACCTCCTAGATCTCACTATGAATCAATTCTCACATGGAACCATATATTTTTGGAGCTTCAAATCAAAACTAAGAGTGTTTGAGTTATTGTTTAGGGCATTTTCCAGAAAATTTGAGTGTTTGCATTGCAGGTACAATAGTGTTTTTGTCACACATTTTTCAAGCATAATGGAGTAGACTTGTGTATTTCTAACCCCATTCAACTATTTTGAATGGAAGTCCAAAATGGTGATCCAACTGAGGTCGAAAGGCTTGTATAGAGTCACCGTGGGGACTGAGACTGAGTCAAACTTTGTTGTGGAGAAATCTAAGTACTTCAACAGACTTGATGATGCATTTGGTATGCTTTGTCTCAGCAATTAGAGAGATATTATCTTCCATGTAGACAATCTTGGCACACCCAATTAAGTTTGGATCAAGCTTGAGTCACTATTTGGGAAGATTGATGAGATGAGAGGCCATTAGCTAAAAAATGAGCTAATCTCAATGAGTCTAGCTCACTATGAGACAATCCAAGACTTCTTCACCAATTTCAAAGCATTGGTGCTTCAGCTAAAACAGTGTGGCATAGAGAATAAATATGATCAGCTTATCTTGTCTATCCTTTCTAAGATAGGGCTTGAGTATTATGTGTTTGTTTTGACATTCCACTAAAGCAAGCTCACCGATAGAAATTGGAGGATTCTTGTGCTAGCAGACTTCATGAAGTCATTGACTCAGGAGAAAGACAAGTTAGTGAAAATGGGTGCCATCAAATCCACCAAGGATCAATCCCTTGTTGCTGGTATGTAAAATCAAGCCAAAGGAAAGAAGAAAGTCAAGGATTTGAAGTGACAAAGAGAGAAGGAGAAGAACCATTCAGATATAGAAAGCCCCAGTTCAACTGATGAGGATTCAAAATCCAGGAGGATGAAGAACAAGAGAGATGGACCCACATGTTTTTATTGAAAATTTTCACATCATGAAATATCTTTCTTCATAAAGAATATGGATAGCTTGATCCATCTTTTCTTAGAGAATAATATTGATATTCCAGATTTTGCAAGAAGAGGCCCAGCGTAAGCAAGAAGATGGTAAGCCTGCACATGCTTTGTGTGCTTGAGAGAAACCCATTTCTCATATATCTATTTTATATGTCTCTATTTCTGATTTACATTCTGATATATTAGCATCTGAAAACTCCATCTCTTCCTTGGAAGAAACCCCAAACAGTTCACCAAAGTTTCCTCTAGAAACTAATCATTTCTACTAGTTCCCGATGTGTCTTTTGAAATATATTTCCCACTTCATTCATATCCTTCCTATTTTTATTATGAAAGTGATATTCCTATGACAGTCATAGACTCATTTCACCAACCATTTTATGCCTAAAAGACCCGAAAACCCTCAAGTTCACTAGTTGGAAAATCTCAAAATTGCCTAGTTTCCAGTGCTATGTCACTTGTGTACGTTGCTTTTATGTCTTGTATGTCATTAATTGGTTGTATATCCATGGAATTGGCCTTCATGGGACTGTTTTTCCATATGTATGGACTTGATCTCACCACCCATGGTTCAAGTTTCAAATCTCCAGACCCTCCAGGGTCGCTCAATTGTCAATGTGACCTAGTTGTTCACTCTTCTCCCACTATGGACCCATTCGCTCATGGAGACACCATACCTTTGATATTTTATGTTATATATGAAATATATTCTGATATTTCAGGTACTTGCGAGCTTTGTTATATAGTTATGAAGGAGCTTCATCAAATTGGGAAGAATATTCGTGGTTTTATTCATGATATGGTAGCTGCACATGAGGCAGATTTTGTTGAATCTTTTGATGGTATTTTGGAAATAGTTTGCTAAGATATATTTTCCATGATTGATTATGATTATAGATCAGATTATTCTTG
>LPNX010212312.1:0-50268 GCA_001517045.1 Pseudotsuga menziesii | reverse complement strand
CACACACACACACACACACACACACACACACACACACATATATATATATATATATATAACTGGTAGCGATGAATGGATATTTAATAGTTCATGGAAGATAACTAGAAGAATGTGAGATATAAAAAAACGAATATAAAAAATAATTGATAGTTGATGGGTGAAAACACGAAGTTGGGAAATAATTCCGTGACAAATCGTTTTTTTTTTGTATAATTTCCAATTTCTCGACCGAGGAAAAAGTCAACAAATTTTTTCAGCCGAGAGTTGTAATATTTATCAGACGAGAAATTAACCACGGTTAAAATTCTCTCGTCCGAGAGTTGTTCCATAGTTAGATAAGTTTTCGGCCGAGAGTTTTAAACTTTCTCGTCCGAGAATATTGGCATAATTTTTACATTAAACTCTCAAAAATGTTTCTCAGCTGAGAGATTAGATTCCTTTTTAAGTCTCCGCCGAGAAATGTTTAACTATATAAATCCAAACCCCCTCCTCGCCTAGCCAATCATCGTCATAATTTTGTTGGGTTTTCGCTCTGAGGCTTTCACCTTAAAAACTAAGCTGTTGCTTTTAACGCTTGGTCATTGGATTTTCGGGCTTCCACTTAGTCCATCGTCATCGTTTCACTGGTTTTTCGGTTAGGGTAAGAGGTTTTCGGGCCTCCTCTTAGTCCACCATCGCACCATTTGATATTTTTCGGTCAAGTAGGGTAACAGTTTTTTGCCCTTGGTAAGGCCTTTTCGGGCTTGCAAACAGAGTTTGGGCTTGTCGTTTCAGTCGACCATCATCATCGTTCAGGTTCACACCAAGACGAAGGGGTTTTCGCTCAATTAGGTCAAAATTTTCTTTCCTGGTACATGCATTTTTTCATTCTTTGCATTCAAAGATACATGCCACATTTCTTTCCTGAAATTACCAGTTCTCATAAGGTCGTGTTCAGGCTCTCTATGTTTGGGTTATGCCACCATTTATGTATTGAATTTACCATATCTTGGGGGATTAGTATAAGCGTTAACCAAAACGCCCCCAACCCACCGCAATCCAACAGCCAAATTATGCTTTAAATCATAATTTAGAGGGTTTAAATCTCAATTTTAACAATCTGGGTGGTTTTAAAAACAAGGATTTAGTCTAGAACAGGCAATTGAAAGTGATAACATTGAAAATTGATGATAATAACAATTTCCCAGTAAAAAATTGGCCAATTTTTATAAAAAATCGACCAAAAAAGTGTGGCGCTTTGGTTATCTTTTATCCTACATGTCTCGCCCAGTAGCTGTAGTATGAGTTTACTTCCCATCTATAGTGTGAGAATGTCCAGCTGTAGGGTTTGTACCTAGCCTGTATACAACCCCTTTTGTGCTCTTAAACGTTTCTTTCCTGTCGTGGCGTTGTGAGATGCTGAGGTGTGGCACTGTGAGGTGCTGAGGTGTTGGATCCAGTTATGAGAGCCCGCATATTAAAACGCTCACTACCCACCAGTGAATCCAGGTCATTACACATAATGTTATATACATGAATTTACAATTTGAGATTCATACGCAACATTAAGTGGCTAAACGTTAGACTTAAAAAATGTTCCCAATAGAAAAGAATTTGAGACATGTTGTTTCCATACAAGCATATCGATTAAGACATGTTACTGACAGATGATGAGAGCTCTTGGGCCCTGCTAGGAATTGATTGGGCATTTGATAACAAACCTGTAATTAACTTAAATAAATAAACAATGACCGAGCAATCATTTAGTCGAGAGGGCGAGTTTTGGGCTCAGTGTCTCGGGCATAGCTGGTAGGAAACAGAGCTAGTAGTAGAAGTACCTTACCCCCTTTCACCATAAATTCTACCCCTCAAAACTAGTCACTTTCGACTGAGTTTGTGCACGCAGGTTCGACTGAGAAGGAGAGGAATTGATTTTATTTCATCGAAGAATACTTTATTTAGGACGAGTAATGCCTTATGAGGAGGTATTATGAACTAAGGCTACTTCCTAAGAGTTTTATTTTTTTCCTTTCCTACAAAGGAGTGAGCAACCAACCCTTGTTTTACCTTGGTCAGGTCATTCACCATAGATTTTAACAACTTGTTCACTTCCTCCACGGTCATAGGATTCCTGTATAAAGGTTACTAGTATAGTGGGTTGTTAATAGTCCCCCCCCCCCGTACATAGGTGTTCCTAGGTGAAGATAATAGCACCACTCCATCCATCCCATCGTCCTAGGTTGAAGATATAAATCATGGGTATAGGTTGTTGAATCCTGCTGGCTCACCCCCAATAATTTAAAGTGTAGTGACTATGAAGCTCTTCCATAGAATGTGACTAGGGGGGGTAAATATATCCTATTATATTGTGGTACCTCCGATTTGGATTCTTGACTTTAAGTAAGTGGTTCATTAGAGGAAATTTCAACTCAAAATGGGCCTCCTAAAATGAACTACTAAAATAATAGTTAAAATAATAAAATAATATTTATTAATTTTGGAGGAAGAAGAAAAAAACTACTTTTTTGTTTGTATTTTTGACATATCTCCCTGTGTTTTTACTCAAATTTCGATCGGGAGAGCTCATTGGATGCAGAATTAAATTCCGCATCCAATGAGTACCCACTCGTCATACTTTTGATGGACCTCGCTACCCCAAAAACAAGAAATACCTGGAAAAAAAAAAGGAATGATGATGTCATCATTCCATTTTTTTAGGTATTTCTTTTTTTGGGGGTAGCGGGTTCCTTCAAAAGTATGCCGAGTGGGTACTCGTTGGATGCAGAATTTAATTCCGCATCCAATGAGCTCTCTCGATCGAAATTTGAGTAAAAACACAAGGAGATATGTCAAAAATACAAACAAAAAAAGTAGTTTTTTTATGATACCTATCCCCAAATTTATATTAAAAAAGTGTTTAAGACCTATACGGTATTTCAAATTTAAAGCAATTTCATTGGCTAACACATGATGACATGGAATTTGAATAAAAGTTAAAAGGCCCATTTTGAGTTGAAATTTCCTCTAATGGTTGGGAAACACTCAATGCCATGTCCTGAAGTGTAAGTTTGTGAATGAAAGTGCTTGTCCTTTCCTTCCTGGCTTGCTTCGTAACTTGGCTAGGATGGGAGAATAAACCCGGGCTGGGAGATGAAAGAAATGGCGGGATAATATCACTTACGTGCTTCTTTCTTTCTTGCTAGATTGATTGTGGGTGGGATGCTACTGGTGGGCTTCTCTCGCTTGCTTGCTAAATTGATTTTTTATTTTTTATTTTTCCGGGGGGTGGGAGGTTAAGGTGGCTCATTGGGGTACAGAAAGCACTTTCTTATTTGATAAAAATGACATTTAACTACGTTTCTCTTTGAGAAGTAGAATTGAATTGATTTCTTTTTTGTTGAGCGCCTTCTTTATTTGGTTGAACCCAGGCTTGTATAAGAGGTGGGATGGTACGAAATCACCTGACGAAGCTGGGCCAACTTGTAAATGCTAGAACCTTTGGTGGATATATCGTTTGGTGAGAGGCTAGAGTTTAACTATGGCTAAAAATTAACTAGGCAGGTTAGTAGACCATGGCGCTAGACTGGTTGCTCTAGTCAGTTGACTATGCAATTGGCAAGGAGATTGAAGTGGAAGTGGATGGATTGATTTTATCTACTTGCCCAGAGTAAGGAAGGTACACGCTCAGTCCACCAACCAATTACACCCAGTAAACCCAATACGTGTAAGGACAGTACATGTCCACCAAACCCACGTCCAAGTCCAACGAGAAAGTTCACCTACAAAAAGGAATTCCAGTTTGCCTAAGGAAACCTCCCAAGAAATTAGTAAATTCAACCAAACCCACCTTAGTTAATAGACCCAGGACACTTTCACTGCGCGTTCAGTTCAATACGCTACTCCCAATTTAACATCCAGACCCTTCTTTCTATGATTACCACTCCCATCAATCACTTACCCTTACCCAACTCACATAATGATATCGCTATTTAGGCTCCATCATTATATGATTACCATACACAACAAACAACTTTAATACCTGGGACAAGCACACGGGTTAAATCCCAAGCCCCAGGCAACAATGTTTAGCGTAGGTAAGTAAGTCTCCTTTCTTTCCTTATCTATGCATGTATATAGTAGATCAAGGTTATTTGAAGGATATAATTATTGCAGTACAGGTGGCTCTGATGTAGCCACAAAGCCATATTACCTTGCCACTATGTGTTTCCTCCTGCCTATTGCTGTGTCTCCTTCTGCCTACCCAATGTGTATTTTATCCTCCCCCCTTTTAGTGCTAGTAGGTTTTGACACTGTAAATGGATTATCTGGATCAATCAGTTAAGCAATTACTGTTGGATCTTGAATGGGGAATATACAACTTAATTAACCAGAGAAACTTCTAGCTATGCTATTGGATATGCTTATGTCTCAGCTCCTGCAACCCTAGCTTATTGTGCTGGTCCTACTACCTACTGGGTGGTGGGTAATTGAAAATAATTGATTTAGGAAAAGGAAGAGATACATAGCTTACTACTAATACTTATAGTAAATGTATTATGTAGGAATACCTCATTCAATAATTATTGGGATGCATAAGCATTATAAGAGGTTTCCTCGAAGAATAATTGACATATTTCCTAATATTTTAATTGATATGCAATGAATAAAAGGAGAGTTAGGATAAATGAAAATAGAACTAAATCTAGATTCCAATCTTGTTAAGGGAAGACCCTACATATTGAATCCTAGAATCACCATTGTTGGGCCATTTGGGGTACTAAAAATCATTTATTATTTAATAATAATTGCAAACCCTAATACGAAAGATGAATGAAATATTGCACAGTAAATTTTTTGGAGTTGCATATATATTTTCCTCTACAAATACGGGTTTTCCATTATGTTTCATTCGCCAGAAAAAATTGAAAGGTCAGGGGAGGTTTTTCAAATTGTCCGAACAAAACTCTTCCGATGAAACATCCTTCCCTGACTGGATTGCAATGGAACCTCCTGGGAACTCACTAACTGACTTACTTGTTGGAAATGATTTATAACCACTGTGAATGACCTTTAATGCTCGACTATCCCAACAAACAAACAACCAAACAAACATGGATTCAAGGGTTGTTTATTTAGGGAATGTCAATGGTCCACTTGGGGTACCAAAAATCATTTATTATTTAATAATAATTGCATTTTGCATTTCAGAAAGTTTTGCTATGCTATTAGGTATGGGATATTTTATGTTTAGGGCCAGTGGGAACCTATCCACTTGCTAGGTAGGAGAGAAACCAAGCAAGGGCTTGTCCAAACCGAATCAGTTGGTCAAAATCGAGAGTTGTTTCCCCATCCCAACCCATGAATGCTAGAACATATGGTGGTGGTGAAACAGATGGCAGGAGATCTACATATTGAATCCTAGAATCAAACAGAGGGTAAAAGAAGAAATAGATTAATATTGGTTATTAGTCTCATCTTCCTGAATCATATGTGAATAGTCCAATTATGATTCAAGACAAGAAGACATGATCCCAGAAATTCTAGTATATGTTTATTTGTAGACCTCAACCCCAATTATGACCATGATTAGTTCCCACCCCACTTATGTCCAAGTTTAGTTTCCAACATCCTTTAGTGACAAGGTGTTAGATCATGAAAGTGTATTGGTTGATCCTGCTAAGATAATTGTCACTAGTAACTTAATCCACCCACTAATGTCCATTTCTTGCAACTAAATCTTGGGTAAATTGGGTATTCTTGATAGTTCATCAATGGCAATGCTACTATTAAGAAGACTATGGAGTAATTGAAGAATGAAATAGATAAAAACAAAGAATGTATTTGTACAAGGAGTGTGAAACATCCTTAACATCCTAACAAATAAACTTGTAATGATGGAAATTTTAGTTTTCCCTAAGCGGATGGTTGAATTCCATGTACATGCCAATGTTTCAATTATCATTTGGGTAGGTATCCATGCACAACCTAGAGAATCAATCTTATTTCATAAAGTTTACTTTAATAGAAATACGTTGACTCAATCCAAGTGAAACTATGCCAGTACTAAAGTGGAAGGCCTAGCCATGGTATACACGCTCCATATGTTTGAGCATTATTTGTTAGGTGGGTATTTTAAATTATTCATAGATCATTGAACTGTGAAGTCAATAAAACTATGTTGGGAGGTCATATCTAAATATGGTGATTGTTATTTTAGGAATTTGTCTTTGAGGTTAACTATCTCTATCTACAACATCATAGATAAGCACGAGTAAGAACTAGTATAAACACACTATTTCAATAAGGAGAACATGAACACCATAAATTAATTGGAATAAGAATAAGCATCAAGCTAAGTAATGAGTACAGAGCTTACTAATAATACTTACAATAAATCTATTAGATACGTAATATCCATAATGTATGAGCATATTGTACAGTGATCTAAATATGTTTACTAGAAGAACCCTAGTTATATCAGTATTCTATGTAAGTTCTTATAAAAAATACAAAGCATAGTTTTGGAGGTTGATTTTGACTAGGTATGTCCCTTCATGTCCACCATATTTTTGAGGTTGATCCAGACTAGGTATGTCCCTTCGTGTCCACCATATTTTTGAGGCTGATCTGGACCATATCCAATATTAGATGCTTACTAGAACTACTCAGTAAGACTGAAAATAGAAATTGTAGGTGGAAGACTGTAATATCCCAAACTGAATCCGGTATAGATTATTGTGATTGTTCTTGTGTTTTGGTTGATGACTCTTGACACTTCTCTGATCAATACATTCCTTAACCTCTGTTTTTTTTGTAAATGAAAGTGTAAGGTTTGAATAGGGTTTATTATTAGGAACTTTCACAACACAATTCAAGGTTCCTTATCATACTAGACTTGCTGATATCTATACTTAGTAATGATATTTACTTGTATCCAATATCATACTTAACCCAGAGATTCATAAAAATTGCAATATATATCCATAAATAACAACAACATAGGAATAATGTAAATTTAGGAAATTATCAGAGCTGATCTAAGAAGTACCTTGGACAACAATAACTGAGATGGTAGTCTTTTAAGCCTTAAGAGAGTTGAATTGTAGATGACTGTACAAATGCTTTTAGTGATCAAGGTGATGCCCAAAGTCTGAAGACAACGAATGCCTAAGAATGTCCCAGGTATGCAAATAATTAATTTCCCAGATTGATGGTTCATGTCGTCTCAAATAGTGATAAGGGTGGATTGATTGATGGTTGTAGTAACCTGATATAAACACACAAATTTATGAATATGCGTCAACGAAATGGAATCTTTGAGTACCACGCTCAGCTAGGAGAACCTTCCACGTGTTGATCCCTTCCTTCTTATGTGCATGTAGATCTCAAATAATAATGGAAATTCAATCTCTGAGGGCTGTAGTAGTTTGATGTAGAAAAGAAGATGATGAATAGGCCCCAATGGAAGTGGGTTTACTTGAGAGCTATGCCCAGATTGGAGGAAGGGCATCTAGATAGACTAATGACGCCTCTCTTGAGTGTATGCAACCCTTAAATATGTGAACACGATCTCTTTAGTACTCCATCCCTCTTATCCAGGGAAATTTAAGTGAGCCTTCATTGCGTTATTTCCTTCCTGTAGAGATCACGCTTATTAAACAGGCTGAGTTCCCTCATGATAATCCTCTGCTCACTGGTAACTTGTTTCCAATAGAATGAACCCTTTCCCACAGTAAATCACTGCCCTGTACTTTTGAGGAGGAATAGATGGATATAACCAAGATTTCAGTATACAATTCAATAATAGTAGTATAGAGGAATATTGATGCCCAAAACTTGGTGGAGACCCCCCTTTCTCAACAATGATAGGATTTCTTCCATGATTAATGAATGAATACACCCAACTATAAACTTTAAGGAAGCTCCAACAATTCCCTAAACACAATGGTGAATCTGGATGATTCACCCTAGCAATTGGTTAGGTTGTATAGATTTCACCACCGAATCCAATTAGGTCAAGGAAATCCACCCTAAACCCTAAGTAGCTCAACGAGCTCCCAAAATGTGTTTCCAAAAGATGAATAATAACAATGATAACCTTTTGGTTCAACTAACCTTCTTATATAGCTTTTAGGGTTTGCATGTTAGTTTTAGGGTTTGCAGGCATGCCACTTTTAGGGTTTGCATGCATGTCACTTTTAGGGCATGCATGTCACTTTAGGGTTTGCATGCATGTCACTTTTAGGGTTTTCATGCATGTCATTTTTAGGGTTTGCATGCATGTCACTTTTAGGAACATTTCAAATATAGTGGCAAGATGAGTAGAAAAAAATACTCTTGAAACTCAAGTAGAAAATAGTAATCTTGGGTGTAAGCCACAGTGGCAAGATGAGTAGAAATAAATACTCTTGAAGATCATGTTTTTGGTAGCTGACCAATTTATATAATTTAATATTTAAAGGAATTTAGGTATTTTTTGTGATATTAGGTAAATTTTCCCCTAAATGTTTGTCAAAATTATTTTCCAGGTAACATATTTGGGAGGGAACCTCCTGGGCAGTTCCTCTCATTCCAAGAATGATACCCAGGGTAAACCCTAGATTGTTCAGGGCACAATGCCATCTTAACAACTCATGAATATATTATGTATAGCTAATCAACATTCAGCTCACTAAGAGGAAACATGTCAAAAAGTGGGATTTGAACTCCGGTGGCGAGGGTAACAACTTTTTTGGACACCATTTTTGTCCTATAATTTTGAAGAATAGGGGCATGTATCTAACAAAATGTCCAATGATTTCACAGTCTGGTTTTGTGCTCATTTTTGCAAAGAAGGAAAAGAGATGTCCAATAAAGCCTCTCTTATCCCAAGTAATATGTGTTTCTTAATCAACAACATAATTTTATAGGGCTTCCAAATGAAGACCACGTGATGTGTTTCACTCTAGTTTGGGATGCATAACCATCCTTTGGGACTGAATTTTGTCTCATGATGTTCATTTGGAGAGGTCTACCATTAGATGTGTATCTTGCTGCCCCATTAAATATGTCACTCGAGGAATCATTGCATTCAAAAATTCCTATTCAATAAATGAAGTACACAATGGTGAATCTGGATGATTAACCCTAGAAATTGGTTAGGTTGTATAGATTTCACCACCGAATTCAATTAGGTCAAGGAAATATTCCATAAACACTAAGTAGCTCACCGAGATCCCAAAACGTGTTTCCAAAATATGAATAATAACAATGATACCCTTTTGGTTCAACTAACCTTCTTATATAGCTTTTAGGGTTTGTGTGTCAGTTTTAGGGTTTGCATGCAGGCCACTTTTAGGGTTTGCATGCATGTCAATTTAGGGTATGCATGTCACTTTAGGGTTTGCATGCATGTCACTTTTAGGGTTTGCATGCATGTCATTTTTAGGTTTTTCATGCATGTCACTTTTAGGAACATTTCAAAGATAGTGGCAAGACGATTAGAAAAAAATACTCTTGAAACTCAAGTAGAAAATAGTAATCTTGGGTGTAAGCCACAATGGCAAGATGAGTAGAAATAAATATTCTTGAAGATTGTGTTTTTGGTAGCTGACCAATTTATCTAATTTAATATAAGGAATTTAGCTATTTTTTGTGATATTAGGTAATTTGTCCCCTAAATGTTTCTCATTTTTCTTTTCCAGGCAACATATTTGGGAGGGAACCTCTTGGGAAGTTCCTCTCATTCCAAGGATGGTACTCAGGATAAACCCTAGATCGTTCAGGGCACAAGGCCATGTTAACAACTCATGAATAGATTATGTATAGCTAACCAACATTTATCTCACTGAGAGGAAACATGTCAAAAAGTGGGATTTGAACTCCGGTGGGGAGGGTAACAACCTTTTTCGAACACCACTTTTGTCCTATAATTTTGAAGAATAGGGGCATGTATCTAACAAAATTTCCAATGATTTCACATTCTAGTTTTGTGCTCATTTTTGCAAAGAAGGAAAAGAGATATCTAAGAAATCCTCT
Organism: Pseudotsuga menziesii; assembly: GCA_001517045.1. NCBI lineage: Eukaryota > Viridiplantae > Streptophyta > Pinopsida > Pinales > Pinaceae > Pseudotsuga > Pseudotsuga menziesii. The sequence continues at coordinate 40,272 of LPNX010212312.1, read as the reverse complement.
CTTATCCCAAGTAAGATGTGTTTCTTAATCACCAACATAATTTTATAGGGATACCAAATGAATACCACGTGATGTGTTTCACTCTAGTTTGGGATGCATAACCATCCTTGGGGACTGAATTTTGTGTCTTGATGTTCATTTGGGGAGGTCTACCATTAGATGTGTATCTTGCAGCCCCATTAAATATGTCACTCGAGGAATCATTGTATTCAAAAATTCCTATTCAATCAATTATTTGTTCTTGTTATAGTGGTGCTTCTTCCTCCTCATGAACCATGTACACCAAAATATCTTCCAGATTTCCTATATTTGTTGTGCAGTTGTTTACTTTTCCTTGTACTAGTTGTAAGAACTAAGGTCCCATATTCTAAACCAAGGGGAAAATTGTCTTGTACTTATTAGTTGCTAGATGAGGCTTGAGATGGAGGAGGCACGCATTGAATTATTTGACCAAATTGATGAGAGATAAGGGATAGGGGGGTAAAGGTTGAGAGAATGTCGTTCTTTCTAACTAGGGGTATTCCGAATTTGGGAATACTTGAGCCACAACCTTTAAGGGATCATATTTGACCTTTTCGATTGTTAATTTGAAATATATTTATCTTCCTTGACATGTTTTGACATGCTTTTAATGTGAGAATTTCTCATCATGCACAGGTGCACAATGTTAAATTTGGTAAATTTAAATTTGACATGCTTTTCAATCTGTGGAAAATTCTTATCATGCACAGCTTCACAGCTTCAGGGTGAAGCGGGCTTGGCTACTATGCAGCGACATACCCAGAGGTCATCGTTAGGTAAATTTCATTGTTATTCAATTCATAGTCAAGTATATATACAAATTAATCTTCTTTTACACATCTAAATCTAAGATGTTGTTGTGCCGAGGCAGTGGCTCTCAGCAGGATAGACGTCTGTCTAAGGGGTCTACAGGGGCTAGTGGGAAACATAGAGGACATGTTTAGTGTCTTATTCTTTAGATACACCATTTCCAGGTAGAGAAATTGTTTGCATGTACATTTTCACTAGAATTCTTGTCTGGCATGTTTTTTAATCTGTGGAAAATTCTTATCATGCACAGCTTCACAGCTTGAGGGTGAAGCAAGCTTGGATACTATGCAATGACAGAACCAGAGGTCGTTGTCAGCTAAATTTCATTGTTATTCAATTCATAGTCAAGTATATATAAAAATAAATCTTCTTTTACACATCTAAATCTAAAATCTTGTTGTTCCCAGGTGATGGCTCTCAGCATGACAGACGTCTGTCTGAGGGGCCTACAGGGGATGGTGGACAAACACATAGGATTCCATTTCCAGGTAGATATTGTTTTCATACATTCTGACTGAAATTATTGTTTGGCATGTTTTTTAATATGTGGAATATTCTTATTAGGCACAACTTTACAGCTTCAGCCTGAAGCAATTTTGGCTACTATGCATCCACAGTACCTGAGGTCATCGTTAGGTGAATTCAAATGTTATTCATTTCATGATGAAGTCTATATAAACATAGATATTCTTGTACACATCTTGATAATATCTTGTTGTGCACAGGTGGTGGCTCTCAGCGCGATAGACATTTGTCTGATGGGTCTACAGGGGCTTGTGGACAAACACAAGATGCCATTGCCATGTAGAGATTATTTACGTACAATTAAACTGGAATTATTGTTTGACATGTTTTTTAACATGTGGAATATTCTTATCATGGATAGCTTCACAGCTTCAGGCTGAATTAATCTTGGCTACTATGCAGCCACAATCCTTGAGGTCATAGTCAGGTAAATTCAATTGTTATTTAATTCATACTCAAGTTTATATGAACATAAATATTATTTTACCTGGTCTTTAGAAGATATTGTTACATGCATAGGTGGTGGATCTGAGCATGACATACGTATGTCTGAGGGGTCTACAGGGGCCGATGGAAAAAAAAATAGGACACACTTAGTGTCGTATTCCTCAGATATGCCATCGCCAGGTAGAGGTTGTTTACATGTACATTTTGACTAGAAATCTTGTTTGATGATTTTTCTTGTTAACTTACATGTGATTTCCAATTTTTGTTTTTGTACAGGGGCTTATAGACATTCTGACAATAATGATGGGGAACAAGATGATGCATCAGGTATTTCTAATGAACACATTTTATTTAAATGTGTATAATTTGATTGAAAAATTATATATATACTTGCACGGACATCTTCTTTCAGGGTTTGCTGCTCCTGATCCTAATCCACCTCCCGAGACAAGGAGACGTCGTCGGGTGCATCAGTATGCTCACAATGAAAGATATGATCCTCTTTACAGTCATCCTAGAGATGTTCCTAAGGAGACTCCTTGGGAAGACAACATCGCTATGCTAACTGTGGAAGAGATGAAGGCGCATTCCTCGAGATTGAAGGCAGAACTTGAATCTTCAAATCTCTCTTTTGGTACTCAACAATGTCTCCAGATTGTTTTGCACAATATAAATAGTTTGATCGAGACATATCTTGGGGTTGGACCATCAACCCATATTTTTCATGGTATGATGCGTAGGAGGAGATTTTTTGTGATGGGTCGCCACAAGTTTGAAGAAGTAAAGAAAGTTGTCACAAAAGAAATGGTCTTTTGATGTTTTGACTTGTGGCCTAAAGACAAAAAACGTCTAAAGATCGCAAGATTCAATGATCCACTGATTGCACCACATATTTATTTTAGGTTCCTGTGTGCATATGGGAAGTTCCCAAATAATGACGAGGTTCCTCAGTATTTTGTTAAGATGTTGATTATAGAGTTTTGGTTTAACATGGACCCCGACTATACAGATACGAGATCCAGTTTCTATGGTGTTGGAAAAGGTCATACATATGAACGACCTGAGGCACGACGAGATGTTCATTATAGGCGATTGATGCCTTGGTTACTACAACCACATCCTAGATTCGTAGCTTTACCAGAGGAGCTGGAAACAACATCCCAAATAGCAAGAGGGGTGAGGGAAGAGATACGAGACCGTGTTGGGGCTGCATTGGCAGGGGTGGAAATCGACCTACATAGTATTTCATCTGCATCCAGTATGGATGCAGTCCCATTTGATGATTATTTTGATGATTACTTGAAAATTATGATTCGATTATAGCTTGAGCAGTATGAAACATACTGTAGAGACAATTATAAGTGAGTCGTTGCTTGACAAAATGAAAACAGGGGTATGGTATGTAAGTATGCTATAATATATGAAATCTAATTTTTGTAATATATGAAATTTATGCAGTATATCAAATTCATGAATGATGACGACGTTGATGATACAAATTTATTTGACCCGGAAGAAACAAAGGTTAGTGGCACAGATATAGATGTTGAGGAAATTCTAGTTTCATAATTTCCATTGGTGACATAGGTATGGATATTTTTTTTTTAATATTTAATTAATTTTGGTATATTTTGTCCCCAAACTTGTATATATATATATATATATACATATATTGACTTTTATTCAACCCACAGAAAACTAGGATCCATTGGTGTTCAAGTCCGAAGGTTTAGATTGATCTGCTCTAGTTGCAAATCAATAGTGCCCCACATTCATTGTATGTACTTTTCATTGTATTCAGAAGTTAGAAGTTCATTGTTTTCTTATCCTTCACACTTGGCATCTTGGGAACACATATTCACGTAGTTAGTTGGTGATTTGACCTATTCCCAGTGTTGCTTGCTTATGGGGGTTTCACTCGTAGTATTCTTCACTCAGGCACTAGCAATGGATAATGTTTTGAGCCCACAGGCATGGATACTTTGAGCTGGTATGCACTATTTTATGACAGTTGGCTATTAGCATAGTTTCTGGGCTTAGATGATAAGGCAACTCTCTCTTCCCTCCATCTGGATGGTTGGTGTGACAACATTATGGAGTTGAAGGCCTTCTTTCACACTTTATACTTTCATCATGTCTTTAGAGAACACAATAAGAGGGTAGAAAGTATATCCAAGGAAGTTCTCCCCATGGTTGTGGGCCTACTTTCCTTCACTCAAAATTATGAGGAAATGGCTATTGGGGAAGACAAGCTAAAACTCTTCTATAGCAGAGCTTGTACCTCCTACTCTTCAACCTTTTGGTTGCTTTATTTTCGAGTATGGATTATTGAGTCTTTTATCATAATATTGGATGTCTTGAGGATGACACTGTTTCTCCTCTGAAGATATTGATATTAGGACACTTTCACCGAGCACTTCCTTGGATATACTGAATTGGGATCTTTATGTTTCCTCCGTAGACATGTATGTATGATCTATCTTGTAAAAGTTGGTTGAGGACAAAAAGGAGCATACCATCCATTTGGATGTTCCCCTTATACAGTGATGAAAAAAGTATATATTAAACTATGTATCTTGAGAGAGAGAAAACGCCCGGGGACGCTGGCTTCTGCAGGTAGAGACCCAACAAATGTCAGATGCAAAGCTCCACACCTCATTAAGATTATATTGGCATACTCCCCCAGAAAATAAAGAGCAGACCCCATCAAAGATGAGAGTAGGGTACAACAAGGCCATTTCTTCCCACCTTATCATAGAGCTGTACGTGGACGTTACCATTCATACAGCTTCCAACCGGCAGTCATCCCCTACAAGAAAGAAATATGTGTGTGAATGACTCTTCATTCATTTACTGATATGTATAGAGAGAGTGAGGTGGGATTGAACCAAAATGAGAAGTGTGACTCCCGGCTATGCCCAGGGCCCCGAGGGTAACCGAAGAACACACATATAGTGCTTGGGATGCTGGTTTCAGATGACTAACTTTGGTTATGATTTCCTCTCCCTTACTAGGCTCCGCACCTCATTTTTCAGTGACTTTTGATTCACTTCAATTCATTCTTTATATATGTAATTACGCTTTTGCATTTCATTATACGTTAGGCAGTCTAGGCTCACTACTCGGTCTTCCTCATAACCACCCGGGATCACTTCACTCTATATATGTAATTATGCTCCACTTTTCATAAGGTGCTACGCTCTTTCTTGAAAAAGGAGGGGAAGGCACATAAACCGCAACGAAGGGATAACATAGTAGATTAGACTACTTTGGGTCACTAATGAGTAGGCGGGTTAGAGAGAGTAGCAGATCGATGGAGTTGAGGGTAGAAATGGGGGAGGCAGAGAAGCACCCAATATTTACCTTGGTCTGTTCGTCTAGTTAGTTAATCCAATCGGTGTGCTAATTCGTCTAGTTAGTTAGTTGCTCTCTACACCCGCACCCGTTGCGGTTGTTCCCCCACCCCTTGCTGTAGTTCTATAGTGGATAGGGTAGTATCTACACTTTGAGGCAATTTGAACGGCCTTAGGATACTTCAAGTGGTATCCAGATAGATCCTCAATGCTTTCTTCTAGGGTAGGGAGGGCGTTAACAGTGCTTTTGGTTCAAAGTGGTATAGGGCTATAGTGACATATATGGGATGGTCTAAATTGGGTATTTCGGGTGCTAATTTGATTACTGAGAGTATATGTTTCCTGATTATTGATGTATCCATTTATTCAAGGGACGTTAAGTGACTCTTAGACCTAATAAGGGTGAGGTAGTACAGAGTTGTGAAGCCACATCTCCTCAACTCAATCGTATCTGTTTCTTTTTATTTCAATATGTAATTATGCATTTCATAGCACAAGGGAAGGGCACAAAAACATGGGACTCAAATGAGATGACTGCTTTTGAGACTGCTTGGGGTACACTAATGGGTAGGTGGTTTAGAGAGCCAGGGGATTGATGGAGTTGAGGGTAGAAATAGGGGAGGTAGAGAAGCACCGATTCATGGTAAGATTCCGGTTGGGTATCCACTTTGATTTATATATGATTATACAGTAGATACTAAATGAATAGCAGTCTTTCCCACTAAAAATAAGAGGCTTAGAAGCAATATAATTCATAACAACTACTATTTTGGTTTCAATTCCAGTAGCCAACACAACAACATGTTTCTGAGGGCGTTTAGTTCTTAAATAATATTGCCTAAACTTCAACATGTTTCATTTTATTATGATTTATTAAGAACTGAAACATTATTAATTAGTTGTTTAGGGTTATTACCGGGTTTTTGCTTTATTGTTGATACCTCATGAAATTGGTTCTGCAATGGGTTGGTCCTAAAGGTTGATCGGGGTTGAATTTTGAAATTTGCATATGAAAGTTGGTTGATTGGCATGGATGGAATGAGGAATGGTTATATTGGTCAGTGTGGAGAAGACCAACATGAGTTTATAGCATGATAGGAAAGCATGCTCCTTCCCATTGATCCCAGATGGCAATAGGTGGGTCGACAAATAGTGGCATGCTGATTCACAAAGAGATAAATGCGCGAATTCTTATTAGACAATGCATGCTTTATAAACCACCAATCTTCCACATAACTCTAGGTCAATGTAACTGTCATAATATCAACATGCTACACATATCATGATAGTGTTTTGGCAATGGAACCATTTGTTTGCTCAATTTAAGACCTAGGTCTGCATTGGTGTCCAACAATAAGCCACTCTAGTCTTTCAATCCCCATAATGGCAGGTATTACCTGAAGCGCGGTGCTGAGACAAAAAGGTTTGTGAGAGGGATCAAAAACATTACTGATGCATCCATTACTAATAACTACACTAAACAGTAATTAACACTGCATGCCTTTTAACAATAGGCCGCAACCTCCTTCCAAGTTTAACCCATTCAACTATCGAACATTACCATCTAGATCATCCTTCATATAAATTGAAGTACACAACATTTATACAATCAAGATACTATCATTCAACATAATAAAAAAAAGCACAAAAATAAAGGTCCGGAGGGCTTGTCCTTTTGAGGGCAAGGACATCATTGGTTATTCTCCTTTTCTTTATTGAAGATGGCATAAGAAAATAATAAATTTTTTTCAGTGCTCAACCTACCAATTAGTGGATCGAGGTAGATAGCATTTATGCACTTGACTTACTAATTAATAAGATAGTTACCTCTACCCCCTGTTACCTCCAATGATGATTATTAAGCGGGGCAGTTCGATAGCGAATTGAAAATAATATTGAATGAGCTGGTCGTCCAACAAAAAGCGATATCTGAGAATATGTCTAAGATTGTGGAAGCTAGCCACTTGTTGGGTTCTTTGGAGTGAAAAAGTTGTGGACTAGGTTATGCAAGTAGTGTGCTTGCTAGTGGCTGCAATAGATCTAGTTGAATGTTTTGCGTATGAAAGTTGTTCGTAGAGGCCAGATCACTGGAATCATGTTTTCAGATCCAGTGCAGGTGGACAAACTTGGAATTCCGTGGGTACCACGAGTTGACTGGAGAGGTGCTTTCTAATGTCAATAGCTCAGGCACGCTTGAGGGTGAAGCCATAGCCTGGGTGGAATACTTGTTAAGATTCGAGTCTTAGGAAGCTATTGGAAACCGGTGCCTGCATGAAACATAAGAGCGTGGTGGTGTGAATTGTTCGAGTTGCTACAAAGTCAAATTGCAATCTGATTCTCCAAGTGTAAAAGACCAGCGTTCAATTTTGTTGTTTCCAGTGAATTTCTGATTGATTAGAATGCTTTTCTGTATAGCCTTGTGGTAGGATTAATTGGTCAGAGAAGCATTCTTCTCGTTTGTTTGCGATTCCCATGGCTGATCTGCTCCAGCATGAGCCATGAGCGATCTGCTACTAGTTAAATACAACAATTTGGATTAGACTCTGAACAAGTTGAATTTGTTGTTTTGACCATCAAAGTGTGGATTGGTTGTTGCTGCGTATCATATTGAATGGGGGAAAATCAAATTATACATGCAGATTCAAATAAACCCATGGGTCAAATGAGTAGACTTAGCATTACTGGGGTTGTGGCTGCTCATGGTGACTGCTCATGATAAAATCCTGATCGTTGTGTGAGGTACTTATAACCTATGGCACAGTCTGTTGTCTATGCAAGTGTGATGCTTATGGGCAGATAAGGTATGTTAATGAAACACTTCTTAGAGCTGAGCTGCGAGAGGGGTAGAGATAAGTGGTCATTTAATATGGAGGAGCTAATGCTAGCCTTTTATTGGTGTGAGACATGTATGCATGGTGTTTATTGGTTGTTGTCCATATTAATAAATATGGTAGGTTATTTCCTGTGTGTTTGAGATCCATGTATTGGAACAGAAATTGGGCCAGTGGGTTATAGAGGATATGGTGCTGCTTGATGATAGAATCAAAGTTGTAGTAGGGAACACAATGGTGTTGCTTTGGATGCTTAGCTTCTCTGTGTGTCATAGAGGGCCTGGATCTACACAAATATGGTGTCCATTTTTTCCTATGTGTGTCAAGGATTGGTAAATGGAGTATGATGCATGGATCCATTGTTATGTGTGTCACAATGAATGGCAATGTAAAAAGATTCATTGGTTGTGATACCAGTGATATGATAATTACTTGGGGTGTCTGAGTTGATGGCTTTCTTGGTGTGTCCGGGCTGCAATGGATAGCTTGCTTGGTGTGCTCGAGCTGCAGTTCCAAATCCAAATTAAGATCCCCCAGGCACATATAAGGATCAAGATGTAGATTTCACCCTACTAATAGTAAAGGTAGATCCTATAAAATAGATCCAGAAGCAGAGGAAGAAAGCTATTAAAATGTAATTATGGTAATTATGCGGTGACTGAAAGTAATGGCTTGCAAGAAGTATCGGTGGAGATGGGGAGGAAGGGTAAGTGGTAGCTATTATATATATGTAATTATGGTACAGAATAATTTCATAGTTTTTATGGGGTGATATCCAAAGATGACAATGGAAGAGCCCTACCTAACCCATATGTGTCTGTACTAGCGCTAAAAGCAAGAGCATCAATGGTTGGATATTCAGCTTCACGCATGCCTTTACCTTTTTTATTCATATCCGCTAAAGATAGAACTTTTAGAAAAGTTGATGTGCCAAAGAGATGCGGAAATGGTTTTAGTCGATCCAAGCAATTTGATGGTCCAAGTTTTCCAATGAATGAGGATTAAATGTGGGCGGACAGATACAGATAGTTAAGGGGACTTGGCTAATGAATAAATTTTTATGGCATCCGAAGCATGTCAAGATGAATCAAATAGGTACTAGGGATAACCAGGAGAGGAATGAAATCAGTATCGATGGCCGTTAGTTAATGTTTAGTTGTGTGGGCTCCACTCGTATCACTTATGGAATTAGAAAATGCATGGCTCTAAGATCTTAGACTATTAACTGGATTTTAGTTATATAAACCACACGGTATAAGATATAATTGTGTAGCTAATGATAGTTGGTCAATCCCCCCACCGTACTATAGAAATGAATACGGAGTGAGATACTTAGATGCAACTAACAATGAATCCCCGGATCGGGATGGAATCTCTTTCCCTACACAATTGTTTGCTTCGACCTCCCCATTAGCAAGATCAAATGGTCTGCCGCCCACCAATATTATTCAATACTCAGAGGAAATAGTTTTCCACTTAAAAGGATGGATTCTCCACCAGCGGGCAAAATAAGTCGATGATAGGGTGTATAGTACCGCACTATACACTAGAGTAGCAGGCCAAGCTAATGAAGGCTACCTCTTTCTTTAGCAGCCAGCCATAGTGAGCACCTTCATGAACGTAGCATAGTCTTTTCTTAAGGATAGGTACTAGTAGCTGGTTACTATAGCGGAGGTTTTATTTACATACATTTATTACTCCTCTAACCAGATGGAAAAGGTAATAAGTAAACAACAATATAAGGTGATGAGGCGTGGCGCCCACTATCCATGCCAAGAATCCCTATCCCATTAGAAGAGAGATGTGACTGCCCTCCCCTGGGTAACACAATGTGCAATTTAGAAACTATGACTAAAATGAATTCCTTCCCCTCCTTTGTCAGGAAAGAGCTACGAACCTTCCCTGATGCAGACAAGTGACTTCGTACCTTTTTTCTTCTTATTATGATTATAAAAAGCCTCCGCTTTGGTAGCAAAGGTGAATAAAATGTAGAACAGGCCATTGCACATGAGTAGTACCCCTAACCTAACTGTCGTGTTTTGCATATCGTTACTGTTGTGATACGCGCGAAATGGGCACTAAGCATTCACTTATGTCAATTTTCCGGTCGAAATGAGTTGATAAGCGAAATATGACATTTGAAAGGTCAGTTGTTGGGCAAGTTAAACACTATCTGCTACTGGGAACGATCCCTCATTTATGAAAGGTCCAGTTGGTGTTCAAACACACTAGTAGACATTTTGTGCATTATGAAAGTGCATGGAATCTACTTGGATGCAGTAACAAATTGAACCACATGAACCGGGGCCTGACCTCTTTTCTAATTCAATGCGGGGCAGCCATAGATACAGATAGGGGCTCAAACTGGGAGTGTTCTCATATGGTGCACACTGCTGTCATTGAACCCACTGAATCGAGGGGAGGCGGTTCACCAGCTATAAGAGTGTCTTTACCCGGTGCTCTCTCCTCTCTTATTTGTCGATTTGGTGCTAAGGTTAATAAAAGATATTTGTCTGGTTGAGTGTTAGCAATCTCCAGACAAGGTTGAGCTAAAGAGTGCATTAACGATCCAATGGGTCGATAGAATTTGGACCTTCTTTTCCAAACTTCTTCAGGTCGAGCTAGCTAGTATGTTTTATAGTATGTGCCGGAGCAACTATGATTACGTGGGAGCTTGCTGGTATGGGGATTCATCTATCCTCTTCTGAATTCACTTGCGACTTCCCATTTCGAGTACGGGTCCTCACTTCACTATAAATGAGATAAACCCTTCTCTGAATGCACTGGGATCGACTGGAAAATGCGGAGGGGTTGTTTGGATGGCAGTTCACTTTCGGCTGCCCCACCGCACTCATTCCATTCTTCTTATGGCATCGATGAAGGTGCAAAGCTCTTGCTCAATAAAAGGAGAGAAAGGGCTCATGCCCTTTGTTTCAGTTTGATCATGAGGTGACCCCAGGTAATTCCTTATCCTTCAAAGGAACTACAAGCTATGCCAGAGCATACTAGGTTGGATCAATAGTTTTCCTTGGTATCCTATGCCCCTGTCGTATATGCTTATTGACTTTGCGTGGAATCCACTTTAACTTAAATTGAATTTTCCTCTGCTGCTTGCCCTACTCCTGCTTCTTCTGGTTTTTTATCTCTATATGGACAATATGCTGGTGGCTAAGTAAGTGGTTATTTACCCTTGCTTCTGCTGGTTGTTCTTAAATTAGTGCTGGTGTGAATGCTTGTTTTGTTGCTACCTATGCTTATGCCTCTACTATTGGTGGTTATAGGTCTTGATCCCAAACTGGAGAATGAACAACAGGGACTAATTCTCAATCATGATTAAATACATCTGCTATAGGTGGTCCCTGTGCCTTTTTTATTGAAACTAGTGGCATTATTAGCTGCTGGTTCTGCGACCATAAGGGAAAAAAACTGAACTTGGAATTCAATCTCGAACCGTCTCTGCTACCTAACTACCTCTGTTTCTAGTGTTGGGTGATCAAATACCTCTATTGACTCTATCTCCATCCCTGCTGGTGGATATGGATTTCCAATGGGTTAAGGGTAAAACAAAAGTTGGATCGTTCGCTGGTTAATCTGCTCAAATAGCTACTGTATCTCGATCTCGAACCTAGGTGATGGGAGCGTAAAGATATGCCCAGCGGATCGAAGCATGTTAATATTTCACCAAATATCCATATCATCAAAGCATGTTAAGATCATAATTTCACACGTCAAAAAGCCGTGGAACCACTAGAAACTGGAATTGGAGCTGCCGGTCCTGGTGGCTCTTCTGTTGGTGAAAAGGCTACTGCTACCTCTCTCCTATGTGTAGGTGGATTAGGCCTTTTCCTTTACTACCTATGTTGGCAGATCAACAGGAACTGGGATATCCAACTATAGGATCTAGACCTTAAACCCAGTATCAAAGAATGTATGTGTGAGGTTGGACACTAAAAAGTTATGCCTCTGTCCTAATGCCTGCTGAAGCTTTTACTTGGGAAACTGTGGATGGGACTTCAACTTTTGCTGTGGGAGAAACTTTTGAATTAGCTCGATCAATGTGTGCTTCAATGGCTTACGAATCATCAATTGATAAAAATGTTGCTACTGAAGGTCCGAAGGGCTTGTCCTTTTGAGGGCAAGGGTGATGTTACCTTTGTTCTACCAACCTCTACGTATGCCGGATCATTTACTGTTGTTTCATGGTAAATAAGGTAAATTGGATTATTTACGGTTCACTTTGATCTTGTGCTTGTTGAATCATGATCCTATTCTTACTTGGTCCTAGGGTTATGTCACCGTGTTCTCAGCCTGTTATCTCACTGGGATCTCTGCTATAGTTGGTTTCTCTAGCAAGGATTATCTCCTCTATGACTTGATTTTCTCCTCTTTCCTGTGGGTTCGTCTCTCAGGTTTTCCTCTACGATTTCACTCCATGATTTTACCTCTGCGTCTTGTTCATTTCATAGCTGAGTTTTACCTCCGTGAATTGTTCATTCATGTTCTGCGATTTGTTCATTCACGATCTGAGTTTTACCTCTGCGATTTATTCTTTCTTCATGGGCTAAGCTTGATCTCTACATTTTATTTATTTACGTCTCATCTTGTAAAGTGAGTCTCTGAGTCTTTCTCAGCCGCTTACCTCATGATTTTTCTCAGTGTGAGTCTCTGCATTTTTCTAAATCGCTTACCTCACGATTTTCTCAGCGTTCGTTCTTATGGGTTTTTCCTGTGTGTTGGGTTCTATCCCTGGAGTGACCATGAGGTTACTCTTCAAGTGTGGACTATGAGTTACTCAACATGACTGTCAGAGGGTATGAGTATGATTGAGTGTCTCTTGTGCTAAGTGACTGTGTGTCCTTAGCATGACTATTTTGGACATGAGTGAACTACTCAAGCCTGTGCTTTTGATTGAAACCTCTCTTTCTGTTGACTAAGATTCTAAGGTCAGTTTCAGTATGCTTTAACCCTCTCTCAAGGTATGTATATGGTTTACCCTGTTTGACTTGTCCCTTCGGTGACAAGATCAAACTCAGAATTATCTGAGTATAAGGCGGATTCAAATAATGGTTGTGATTCCTTAATGTTGTATCTCCTGCACTTTATTTATTCATTCTTGTACATGAAATATGCTATGACATCTCAATAACCAACCTTAACGCAGTGAACAGCAGAGCGTTAAAATTAACGCAGTGACCAACAGAGCATTAAGTTGAAAGAGATGAAAATTTGTAATTTTTTTTTTGGATTAGTGAACAAATCTTTGTTAATCCAGGACTTTGTTTAATGATTTATCTTGTTAATATTTTATTGTTTGCTATATGAAAATTGGAAAGTATTATTTTGGGCGGTGAACTAATCACTAATAATTCAGGACTTGCACTATTCCAAACCAAAGAAAAGATATATTTTTGATATATTTTTCATAGACAATTGAAAAATTTGTGAGGTAAGAGTTCTATCTATAATTTCATGTAGTGGAACTTGTTTTGAAATTGGAGGCAAACATAAATTTTGAGCATGGTTAATGTCATGGTTATGTATCATGGTTAATGGTTATGTAGCATGGTTAATGTCATGGTTATGTTATGTAGCATTTTACAAGGTTATGTTATGTAGCATTTTTTAGCATGGTTATGGTTATGTAGCATGGTTAATGTCATGGTTATGTTATGTATCATTTTACAAGGTTGTTATGTTCAGTTTCTTGTTGTTTTGGTCATGGGACTGGATAGAAAATTCTCTTAGAACTTTGCAAGTAATGATCACAGTGGGCAAAATGAAAAAACACACAGGGGAACTAGTCAAATGCCCAAGTTTTGCATCCAATTTTTTTTCTAAGTAAAACCACATGGGTTTCCTTGCATTTCATAGATGGTACCCGATGTAAATGTGTTAGTGCAGATTATGGCACCTGACCTGGTAGGGACATTGAGTGAGGAATGAAACAGAGGAAGCTAGCCTGTGGGATTAACCCTGATCCCTTCCGAAGCTCAAAGTCCTCAACCACTTGAGCTACCCTACAGGGCTAAAATTTTGCATCCAGTTTACTCCACTGTTCTTTTAGAATCAAAGTATATGCAACAAAACCAAAAAGTCTGAGATGTTTTGCCTTGGGTTTTCACACACCAAGCTTCTTCAAGTGTATTGTTTTGCATTCTAGGATAAAATTTTGCATCCAATTTATTTTACTGTTCTTTTAGAGTCAAAGTATATGCAACAAAAGCAAAAAGTATGAGATTATGGTGAGTTTTAAAACATGTAGCCCTAGAACGGTGAGCTTGTTAGAGCATATTGAAGACTAGGGTTAGGGTTTCATCCTTTGTATATTCAGAGATGAAGATTTTGAGAAGAAACCCAAGGCTGTACTTGGTGAGAGAAGAATAAGAGGAGACATATTACCCAAAAGAGGAGAGGTATTGCCTTGGATGACATTCTTGTGTGATGCATGCTTGTTGGATCTCCTTGTTCTTAGCAAGGGTTTTCATCATTTTCCCTAGCTAGGGTTTTGGAGTGCTAGAAGATTGTACTAGCCTTGTGATAAGGCTATGGTATGTGCATGAACTTCATCTTTATGGATATTTCATATTAATTAAGTTTCTAGTTGTCCAATACTTGTGTAAATTGTAGATTTAATTTTCAACCATCAATATTCTTCATGGTTTGTAATTTCCAGCACTATATGTCTTGTTAATTTGACATAAGCTAAGGGTGAATATGCTAAGTGATTTAACACCATAATCAAAGAATATAAGGGCATATTTATTGCTGTTTTTACAGCTTTTGTAAGTGTTATCAGATCTGTTATATGCATGGTAATATTACCCGAGCACTGAAACTTAGTGGAACAAATTGGTATCTTTTCACTTGAATTGCATGGTGGATTGGGGTTGCTAAGAATTGAAATATAGTTTGCTGCTGCTGGCAGCTGTTTTGTTTATATTTCATATCAGCTGTAAGGCTGAAAATTCACAAGCTTAAGCTTTGGTAAACCTCTTGTTAAGAGATGAAATTTTTGTTTTGCATTAAAACTCTACAATTCATAAATAACTACAATTTCTTTGCTTTTTTTAAATTTTTTAACAAGGGTAGTATTTGTCCATAAAGATGCTCTTGTAGGGTAGAAAACCCGTCTCTACTTTCAGTGTAAAATTCTTGTGCTTTTTTCAGGGCAGTGCTAGTGTCATGATTCATTATCTTAGTCCATAAAGGCAACATAGGCTAATGGACCCTCACAGTGCATATTATGTTGAATTTTAACATGTGCATGATATTATTAAAAATTTGCAGATTGTAATAGAGATAGATCTTGAATAGTAAACAACAAAGACAAGTACAGTAGTCAACCAAACATCACACAATTGAACACATGATTTTTCACAGGGAAACCTTTTAGGGAAAAAACCCCCAAAGCATTAGTAATTCATCCTCTAAATGAGATGACTGAGTTTGTACATGAAAGAAGAAAATTTGATCTCAAAATTTTGAGATGAATGTTCATAAAATTCTCCAAAAACACATAAACCCTATCAGGATTACAACTGCTGCCACGTGTACTGTGATGTGCTGCTTTTGCTGTGAATGGCACGTGACCTGTTCCTGCTGCCCAAATCTTGTTAACTGTTGCCTATGACCTATAAGTGCTGTTGCTTCCAATTTAGACCATCACCGAGGGTTGGAGAAACCTTCTGCTACTGCCTTCGACTTCCAGCGAAGGTTGGAGCAGTGGTCTGCTGCTACCCATGGCCTCCACCAAGGTTATGGAAGTCTGTTGTTGTAGCCTTAGAACAAAAACCAACACTTACTTCCCAACTATCAACATAAGTACAATGGAGAAGTTGTTATTGGTGATAAGTCATGACTCCCACAGTGCATATTAGTCCTCCAACCCTCCACAAGAACGGGTTGCTGAGTCCACAACCACTAGGTATATGGCCAAAAACCAACACTTACTTCCCAACTATCATCATTAGTACAATGGGAAAGCTGTTATTGGTGATGACTCACCCCTGCAAGTTTTAGGATGTGGGGATGTTATCAATAATGCCAAGTTTGGAAAAGGTCTTCATGTTCCAAGCATAGGACCAAATTTACTTTCTATACATTGTTGGACTCACACCAGCAAAAAGACGGAGCATTGACCAAATTGATGGGTTATCAAGGACATGAATGATGGTTTTAAAGTGGTTGATTTCTGTTACTGTGATGGGTCCTATCGTTTGTATAAATTGGGGAAATATTTATTTCCTTCAAGATGAAGTTGCTAGTTGCTAATGTTGATGACACCAACAAATTGTGGCATCAATGGTTGGGTCATATCAACTTTGGGACCTTGCAACATATGAGTTGTTTAAGGGTGGCAGATGAGCTTTTGCATATTAAACTACGTATGGGTGTCTGTGAAAAATGTATGTTGGGGGAACATCGTCATGAGTTCTTTCCTAAGGATTTAGGGGGCAAGTCTCTGAACCTCTTGAGCTAGTTTATAATGATATTTTCACGCCTATTACCACTTCTTCTCTTGGTGGGGCTAGATGTCTCCTTACCTTCATTGATGATTTCTCCTACTTCCTTTTGGTATATATTATTCATTCCGAGGATGAAGTCTTTAATAAATTCAAGGAATTAAATCATTGTGAAAAATCACAATGATCACAAGATCAAATCTATTAGGACTGTTGAAGGAGGAGAACATTTCGATGATGACTTTCATCCATTTTTGACATCTCGTTGCATTGTTTGGAAAAATCCAATCTCTCAACAAGATGGAATAGCTCATTGAAGCAATAGGGATATTATGGAAATGGCTTGTTATGGGGGAAGTAGTCTTCAATACCTATGATCGAGTTGCTAAATCCCTCTTTTTACAAGGCCATTTTTGCAGTGATGATATAGTGGCTTAGGCAATGAAGGCTTAGTATTTAATGAAGATTTGTTTTAGTAAAACAGAAATTTAAATGATTTGTTTAAATTTAATTATTTAGGATGGTTGGAGGTGAGTGACTAGTGCCAATAACCCTAATTATACTATTGAGTCTTGGGGATTCTAAGAGGTCTAGAAATTATGAATGGATGGGAGTAAATATGTTGTGCATACATGCATAAATTTACCTATGAATGCAATATTATATGGCTAGAAATTAACATTTTTTTTAGGCTTTAACTAGGTGCTCTCTAACACAGAGAGAGTTTCTTTCAAGCTGAAATAAACCATGCAGTATTTCAATGCAATGATATAACATCAATGTTTCCAACTTGAAGATAAATTAACAAAGAGAAGAATAGATAGCACGTCATTCACTCTCCTTCAATGATATAGCTGACCTGACATGAAGTCCTTATTGCAGTAGATTTAGTAGAATATTTCAACAAAAAATCAACAAGATGAATATTATGGCTAGTCACACGTGTAGAAAACCTTTGCTTCGCATAGCCTTCATAAGAAATTAAGTATAATCCAAACACAATAGTAGTGTATCCAATTCTCCAACAACCATTACAATGTGTGGGAGCCTCTCTTATGTAGAGTTTGGGCTCAAAACCCTCGAACATAAAATAATAACATCCGAAAGCTAGATGCATGATCTCTCGTATGGAAACATAAAGAATGATATTCATCTAAAAATATCTAATACAAGTCAAAATCCCTAGAAATTCAAGATTGGGCTGATTATAAAGCACTATAGTTTGCACAATACAATACAAGATGTGTGAATTTCCATCAAGAATGTCATGTTCACCTTCTCTGGTGGTGGCCATCATTGTTCAAATTGATTCAAGTATTATTACCTACAGATTTGCTGGTGTGAGACTTTATCACTATTCTTCAAAGTCTGTGCCCTCAATACTGCTGGTTTATAATATTTAAGAACAGCCTCTTCTAATTGATCCTATGACATATTCCTGGGAAATGGTATATGATGGTAGGAGATGTTGCTGCCACTCAAATGTCCTCTAAATGCCATCACAACCTTCTTTGTTTGGCTTGGTCCCCCCTTTTTGATGCCCATAGGATTACATTCATACCCACAAAGCTGAGCTTCCAGAGCTATCTGTCATCCTCTACTATTATTGACATTCTTCCTATGTGTTTTTTGTATTTATGATTTATTGTTGATTATTGATTATTTCAACAAAAACCAGTGATTGAGATGATCAAACTGAACTTTTTTGAGCTTTCTTTCTATTTGTTTTCTTTTTTGAATTTATTTTTATTCCTTTTAGACGTTGCAATACTTTAGGTTGTGGAAATTGAACCCAGGTGTTAAAACAATTACACTCACAACAATTTCCAATTACACATGCAAATTACACACAAAGGAGATTGAATATGGAGCAGAACACTAATCTGTATTGAATAAGTGTACAGTAACCAACCCTGTGAAGTCATAGGCTACCACAATAAATAATTACATGAGAGATTTGAATGCATAAGGATGCCATTCGAATTTGGTCAAAAACAGGCTTACTAAATCTAAGCAAATCCCCCATAGGTGCATAAAGCAGTTTCCAAATCTATCTAGGAGCTCATGAATTGGAAAAATCAATTAGGTAAGATAATAGATGATGGAAGGACAACTCATACATTCTTTTATTAGGAGAAAAGAGTGGAGGATGATGAGGAAAAAAAACAAGTTAACTTCACCTAGTCAAACTTTCCCAATTGCCTTAAAACTCAGAAAAAGCAGACATGCACTAGGAAGGCCAGGAATAAAGCATATTTGATTCCAAGTGGTTTCCCAAGCACTCCATGACTCAAATTTAGCAAGTTTGACCACTTTGGATGTGTGGAGGACAACTTGCATAAGGTGGAATATGGAAACTAGGCAAATAAGACAAAAATTGGATTAATTAATGTCTAAGGTAGCTAACTATGGGTTGATTATTCTAACACCCCCCATTAAGCCTGACATATGAGTAAAATATTAGAAAATTATAGGGCCTAGCAACAAGGCTTAGTCACCCTTTACATACTGCATGTCCATTTAACCAAGGAAAGAGGAAAAAACCCAGTGGGAAAAATCCTCCCTTAAACATGGACAGTAAAACAAAATTTGGAAATCTTGTCATCACTCATGCTTCATAGCATGATCAGCAATCCCCAGTAGTGATCTGAGATTGCTGAATGTCTTCTCACAAAAAAAATTGATGAAGATATCTGCTACTTGTTCTGAAGATGAACATAAGAGTAGGTGAATGGTGCCATCATGTACAAGTTGTCTGATGTAGTGCATATGGATCTTAATGTGTTTGGTTCTCTGTTTCTGAACTGGATCATTGCATATTCAAATGGTACTTGATTATCATAATAGATAGTAGTTGAGTATTCTGATTCGAAGCCACACTCACCAAGTAACCTGTGCAACCATAAACATTGAGTTGTTGCATTTACAACTCCTCTGTACTCTGCTTCTATAGATGAGAGTGCAATGACACCTGCTTCTTGCTTGACTGGCTGATTGGCCCTTCAGTAAGCATGAACACATATCTTGATGTTGAATTTTGATCTTTGTTGTCACCTACCCAATCACTGTCAGTAAACCCAATCAAATCAAGGTCAGATTTAGCTTTGTAGAATATCCCATGAGTCCTTGTTCCTTGAACAAAGTTAAGGATCCTTTTGGCTGCTCTCCAATGGATCTCATGAGGCTGATCCATGTATCTTTAAGCCACACTTACTGCATAATAAATATCAGCTCGATTATGTGTAAGATACAACAAACATCCAATCAATTGCCTATACAGTGTATTGTTTACCATAGGTGAAGAATTAGCTTCTTCAAGCTTAACTCCTGAAAGGAAAGGAGTCTTGCTTGGCTTGCAATCCTTCATGTTGAATTTGTTCAGAAAATACAAGGCATACTTAGACTGATGTAATTTTATTCCATCTTTGGTTTGAGCAATCTTGAGCCCCAAGAATTGGCTCAATAACCCCAAATCAGTCATGGAGAAGGCATGGTTCATTGCATCCTTCAAGGAGGCAATTTCATCCTTTGAGCTTCCTGTAATGAGAAGGTCATCAACATACAAGACAATAATCATTAATGAACCATGAATCAGCTTCAAATAGACATTTGGATCTGACTTGCATCGAACAAAATTCAGTGATAGCAGAAAGCTATCAATCTTGGCATACCAAGCCCTTGGGGGCTTGCTTAAGCCCATACAATGACTTCTTTAGCCTGCACACAAGAGATGGATTAGTAGAATATCCTTGAGGATTCTGCATGTAAATCTCTTCAGTGAGATCTCCATTTAGGAAAGCACACTTCACATCCATGTGATGTACCTCCCACTGCTTTGAAGCTGCAATGGCTAAGGCTAGCCTGATGGAGTCCATCTTTGCCACTAGTGCAAAGGTCTCATTGTAGTATATGCCATGTACCTATGAGTATCCCTTGGCTACCAATATGGCCTTGTATTTTAGAGGTGAACCATCAGCAGAAAATTTGGTTTTGTAAACCCACTTACACTGAACTAGCTTCCTCCCTGGGGGAAGATCAACCAACTCCCAAGTGTTGTTCTTCTAGAGTGAGATGAACTCTTCTTTCATGGTTGTTTTCCATATTGGATCATTTGATGCATATTCATATGTTTGTGGGTTTGATTCAACCATCAGATAGCATTTCTCTACAAACATAGGATCTTTCATGCACAAAGCACTCCCAAACTGAGATCTAGTCCTCCTAGGATCTTTAGGATTTCCAGCTAGTTCTTCAGCTGCATGAATAGTATTTTATACCCATTTTGGTCTTGTAGGAATATTAATATCTGAAATTAAATCATCATTATCAGACATATCAGAATCAGCAAGTTCAACTATCTCTTCACTTACATTCAAAGGTTCTGGTGGTGAAGAGGATTCTCCAACTTCCACTGCTGCTAGGGGATCTTCTTGGAACTAAACACACCTTTCAATGAAGGATTTGTTTGTGCTCAAATTGATCAGATTGTACCCTTTTGAATCTTCATAGTACCCAATAAATAGACACTCTTGGATTTGGGGCTGCAAAGCCTTCCTCTTTTCTGTTGGAATTCTAGCCCAAGCCCTTGAGCCAAAAATCCTGAAATGGGTCACATCTGGCTTATGCCCACTCCATGCTTCGAAAGGAGTCATACCATCAAGTTGTTTATGAGGCACCCTATTCTGGATATAGGCTGCATATTTTATAGCTTCGGCCTAAAACTTTTGTGGCAAAGTCTTAGCCTCCATCATGTAGGTTGCCATCTCTTTCAGTGATCTGTTCTTCCTCTCAGCAACACCATTCTGCTGTGGTGTGTAAGGGATAGAATGTTGCATCTGAATACCTGCATCTGTACAATATTGAATGAACTTAGACTTGACATACTCACCACCATTGTCAAATCTGAGGACCTTGAGTTTCCTTCCAGACTGGTTTTCAACCAAAGCCTTAAAGACTTTGAAGAGGCCATAAACTTCAGACTTGTGTTTCAGGAAGTAAACCCAGCAATACCTAGAAAATTCATATATGAATTTCAATGCATATTTGTCCTGACTCATTGACATATGAGGAAATGGGCCAGCAACATCACTGTGGATCAACTCAAGAGGTGCAGAGGTTCCCTCATGACTAGCTTTCTCAAATTTATGCTCTGGGTGTTTTTCTAGAATGCAACCTTGACAGACTCCTTTGGAAAAATTAATCTTTGGTAACCCTATGACCATTTCTTTTTCACTAAGATCAGAAAGATACTTGTAATTAAGGTGGCCAAATATTTCATGCCAAAGCTTGCTTTCCTCATTAGCATGAATAAGAAGAGCAGAGGGGTTTGAGTAGGGTAGGAAGTGTGAGAACATGTATACCTTCGAAGTGTGATTTGAAATTCCTTTTGCAATGACTTTACCACTTGAGATCTCTATGATCTCAACTTCATCAGGGGAGAATATGAATTTCTTTGGAGACCCTGTGTGGGTCATCTGATACACTGATAAGAGGTTAGAGGCAAGACCTGGAACATACAATACATTTCTGAACTTACCATGGTCAAGATCAATCCTCCCTTTGCCCAAAATTTCAGTGAGAGAGTCATCTCCCAGTACAATTGGTGGAACTTTCAACATGTCAAGTGAGGTGAATGCATCCTTGGTAGAAACCATATGTCTTGAAGCTCCAGAATCAATGATGAAACTAGGTGAGCTTGATGTGCCAGCAACCAATGCATGAACTCTCTCTCTGTCTTCTAAATTTGATCCTCCTTCCCTCTTCTTTGAACTGTCTGGAAGGGAGATGCCATTATTCTCCAGGAGTTGGGTCAGCATGTCTATTTGATTCTTCATGCAGGATCTTTCAGAATGATTTCCCTTACTGCAGTATGCACACTTGCTCATTTCTCCTTTGTTCTTCTTCTTTTGGGGGTTCTTCTTGGAACTTTGAGGCTCCTCTGGAGACTTGTTCTTGTCTCTCTTTTGTTCAGGTGGCTTCTTAGCTTTCTTCTTGCCTTTTGAATCCACCCTCGAATCTCCAGCAACCAGAGCTTGGTCTTTGGAAGGTTTGATGGTGCCCATAATCACCAATTTATCTTGTTCTTGTCTAAGAGATTCCATGAAATCTACAAGGCTAGGAATTTTCCAGGCTCGAGCTGTCAACTTAGTGGCATGGAAGGTTGATACAAACACTGAATATTTAGGTCCAAGCTTTGAGAGTATGGCCAAAACCAGTTGCTCATCCTTCTTTTCGATCCCACATTGTTTTAGCTACAAAAAAAGGGCTTTGAACTTGGAAAAATAGAGTTGCAGGGATTCAAAGCTATTGGGACTCAGGGAGATGAATTCATTTTCAATTTGATGTCCCCTCATCTCATATATCTTACCAAAAATCTCAACAAGATTCTCCCATAATTAATTTGGTGATGTTAATCCATCAAGATGGAAAAGGAGGTCTCTGGATATGCTCAGACACAGGAGACCATAGGCCTCATCCCTCCTGTTGTGCCATTTAATCTTCTCTACAGCTGCATTGGGATCTACTTATATTTCCATAGTCACTCTGTAGAGGCCTTTCGCTCTCAATAGTATCTCCATCTCTGCTTTCCATTCAAAGAAGTTAAATGGAGTCAAGATGATCTTCTGAGATTGATCCATAGCTCAAAAATTGTCCCTTCAGTCAGCAGAATGCTCCTAGTCAATGATGTCGAACCTGCAATAAAAAATTGGAAGGAGAGAAATCGATATACAAAGGCTCTGATACCATGTGGAAATTCAACCCAGGTGTTAGAACAATTACACTCACAACAATTGCCAATTACACACAAAGGAGACTGAATATGGAGCAGAACACTAATCTGTATTGAATACGTGTACAATAGCCAACCCTGTGAAGTCATAGGATGCCACAATAAATAATTACATGAGAGATTTGAATGCATAAGGATGCCATTCGAATTTGGTCAAAATCAGGCTTACTAAATCTAAGAAAATCCCCCATAGGTGCATAAAGCAGTTTCCAAATCTGTCTAGGAGCTCACGAATTGGCAAAATCAATTAGGAAAGCTAATAGATGATGGAAGGAAAACTCATACATGCTTTTCTTAGGATAAAATAGTGGAGGATGATGAGGACAAAAAACAAGTTAACTTCACCTAGTCAAACTTTCCCAATTGCCTTAAAACTCAGAAAAAGCAGGCAATAAAGCAAAAAGAGTAGACATGTGCTAGGAAGGCTAGGAATAAATCAGATTTGATTCCAAGTGGTTTCCCAAGCGCTCAATGACTCAAATTTTGCAATTTTGACCATTTTGGATGTGTGGAGGACAACTTGCATAAGGTGGAATATGGAAACTAGGCAAATAAGACAAAATTTGGATTAATTAATGTCTAAGGTAGCTAACTATGGGTTGATTATTCTAACATAGGTTTGCCAAATTTTGGGTTTAGGGTCCTCTTGTTATGTATGCAGTGTTTACTTTGTGTTGGAGGAGCTAGTTGGTGAGCCATCTAGTCGAGTTAACCGACTAATTGGAGATTAGGTCGGCCTACAAAGGTCATGTCGATTGATCGAACCGACAAGTAGTTACTCATAACTATTTTGTAAATCATATATAATAGGCTACTGAGCCAGTGAAGAACTCGGTTCAGTTTGGATATATGTATGGACCCTCATGTGATAGTATAATATGTTATTCCCTTACCTTTTCTTGTCTCTTGTCTCTATATGTGTATATGATTCTTTATGTGTATTATTGGTAACCTTCTGTGATATGTGAGATCACAACATTGGTTCCATTGCTAGTAGTACATATACAAATGATATAACTATGCGTAGATGATATCAGAGCAAGAGATTAAGAATTGGTGGGAGCGTAAGATTGCAAATTACTTATAGAACTATGTGAGAAGAAACAGATTGACCATTGCTGAGGTGAAGGAGAAATTCTTCATCGAAACACATGAGAATTTTGTAGAGTCGGTACCTCAGCTGTTGAAATTTTTTTTGGATGAAAAAGCCAGAAGCAACTAAAGACCAAGATTTACTGGAGAAACTAATTCGAGGCAGGTGAACAAACTTTTTGGAGTGGTTTGAAAATATTACAGACGAATTCTGCGAAGAAAAATCCGTGGAGGAAAGAGTCTTGGTCGAAATCATTGAGAAAAGGTTTTATACAGACCTCACTAAGCAGTTTATTTTCTCTTTACCAACCCTTTTGTTCATATTCCTAATCGAGAAGGGAGTGGGCCATATCATATAGCCTCGTCCATCAATACATGAACCGCCACCAAATACTAACTGGGTGGAGAAACATAAGAAGTGGGAAAAATTCATTGCAAAAGGGAGTGGGAGTACTTCCTAATAAAATAAACAGAACTATCTGAGCTTTCTAAAGCATCGGGTAGGCCATGGGGGGGTATCTGGTCATGTACCAGGGTAGAGTAAAAAGGATTCTAGTCAACTGAAGAAAATACCACCACCAGCAATGAGAAGTCAACCTAAGAAGGAAATTGAACAAACAATGACACATAAAGGTACGTCAGACTTGCAGAAGTTAGAAAGAGAGAAGAGCTAGAAAAGAAGGGAAGAAAGAAGAGAGCAATCTAGAATGTTGCAAAGAGGAATGAACATTGGGGTAACAAAACAAGAAAGAAATCTGCCAGAGTCGGGTCATGACCGAAAAAAAGAAGGCATAGATGAGTAAGCATCACCCATGAAAGAAGACTTGTGGATAGAGCAGCGAGAAGCTCTCCAACTGGAAATTCCCCAGAAGATAAGACCTCTGTCTCCAACAAATCTGAGTACCTGAATTCAAGCCATTGTCGAAGAGGACGTGCAACTAAGAGTTGGTGAGTTCGGTATATGCAACCGACTAGATGACAAAGTAAATGATACCCTTCCAACCGAAGTATCCACTTACTCTACCCGACACATGAAGGAGAACCCCCCTTACCAAACAAAGCTTTACAAGAAACATAACAGTCAGACTTGCAAGCACATCAGTGCAGCTGGACATCAATAGAAGAAGTCGACCTAGACCGACTATTGGTAGGATAAGAAACAAAAAAAAATGACCGACGGGAACGAAAGTTCTGTTGACTACAGCTGTGAATAATGAGATACACCGAATATCCCACTACCCCCACCACTGCCACCTCCCAGAGGAGACAACGACACCTACATGGGTCACGGATCAACACATATCCCCCTCTATGAGGGGGATGAAGACCCTAGACAACACTGGTTCATCTGTGAGTCAATATGGGAGGAAAATCAAGTTACGGTCGAAGAACGGAAGATGGCACAGTTCGCGGGTGCTCTACGAAAAAGAGCACTGACTTGGTATATGACTTATATCAAGAGAACCCTCCAAGCATCCAAAGTAGACATTAAAGCACAATTCTTATCTTTCTTTAAAACACCAGATGCAAAACATCTGACAGCAAAAAATATGAAAAAAACATCTCAGGAACCAGCAGAGTCTGTACGAGAATACGATAAGCGATGGAAGGACCTCCTTAGGCAACTAGACTATGTAATTGATGAACAATTATTAATTCAGTGGTTTTTGGCAGGTCTGTCATAGAAAATCTAGCGGCATATAAGCTTGGAGACGTTTAAAACATCTGAAGATGCACTTACCAAAGCTTTGTAGGTAGAGATGGATGAGGATTTACCAGCATATCCCATCGATACTAGGATCGAAGAACAGCTAGAAATCATGTAGAAATCTTTGAAAGAGATGAACCTCAAGAATCAGGATGTCTGGTGCACAAAATGCTCCATGGACGGACACACTAAAGATAATTGTCGACAAGACATAAGTCGACAGGAAGTTCATTTTGTTTAGACTAAATGCTTCTATGACATTTGTCAAGAACATGGAGAACATACAATGAAATATTTCCCATACAATAGGAAGAATGGAAAAACATCATGGTGTGGAATTTGTGAGGTAAAATGTCACGCAACGACCGAATGCCACTTAAACTTGAAAAATCGTCAAAACTATCAAGCAGTCTACTAGATGAATGTAGTCGCACAAAACAATGATAACGTTCCAAGGAACAATGATCAAAATGAACCAAATAATCAAAGATATGAAGGCCGTTGATATGAGCGCTAGTTCGACAACCATCGTGGAGGGTTTGGAGGTCGAGGATGATTTTTTGGAAATTGCAACAATCGGCCATGATGACCCATCCAATGCTTTACATGTTACAAAGAAGGACACCGCTACACAGACTATACATACAAAGACATAACTGATCTAAATTTTTGTACTAGATGCGGTGTGGGTGATCACTCACTAGAGGATTGTCCCACCATGCTCGACAAGATTAATAAAAAGAAAAACATTAATGTCTTGTCATGTGTTCAAAAACATGATGTAATGAATACAAATAAACTACACATAGTAACCTGACAAGGGACAAAAATTGGAAATGATAATCCACGTATAAGAAAAATACAAAAAAAGAATGACTATCCTAACCCGACAAAACAAAATCAATTATATAACGATGCATCAAATATGTTTAAAGAAATTGCTAAGCAGGAAGCAGTCGATGACAGTCGATAAAGAACAATTAAATAATTAATATGTTTAGTGTAGAATGATAAATCGGTGTCTCAATTCATTGAATTATTATATTAAAGCACGGTGATATTACAGGAAAACAAACCAAAAATATATGCAGTCTGAACCAAAAAGACAAGAGCGATGTCGACCCACTTGTCGATCTAGAAATCGAAGGATACCATGTTTGACAAGTTGTACTCGAATTTGGTTCACAAGTAAATATTATGACTCGAGATACATGGGAACAATTGGTTAGACCTCAACTATATGAGTCAAGAATATACCTCAAGTTAGCCGACCAAAGACTGATTGAACCCATTGGGGTTTGGAGAAATGTCGACACGACAATAAAAGGAATATCGACTAAAGTCGAATTTGAAATCATAGACCCAAAAGAAGGATCCAGCTCCTTCCCAACCTTGGAAGGTCTACCATGGGGAAGAAAAATGAAAGCATCAATATCTTTAGACCAGGAAAGAATAAAATTAAAAGGGAATGGACAGAAATTTATTTTCCCTATTCATCCTTCCCAAGGCGAACCTTGGACTGAACCCATCAATGAAGAAGTTGACATTCGACAATTATATCGAATTCAAAATAACAAAGACTACACTGAACCCAATATATATGGTGAGGTTCACTTAGGTAACCAAGACTCAGGGGGATATAATTTGGATGCAGAATTATATGATTGGGAAGTCGAAAACTACAAAAATCAAGCAAGGGGTTGTTGGACCATTCAGGCCATACAGAAGAAACCAACCCATCAATGCTTTTCAGTCTCCATCATCCCAAAAATATTCGAAAGGAAAACTAGGGAATACCCTACCTTAACCCCAACAAATATAAGTATTAGAAAAAACCCAAGGTATAAAGAAAGAGAGTCTCCAGTTCTGCATATAGAACAAGTCTCTAAGAACCTAGGTGAACATGGCCAACTACAAAGATTGGTAGAAACCTTTACAAGACAAGCTGCTCGATGGTGGGACAGTGACCCATCAGTCGAGACTATAGACTTGGACAACAACTTCGACTTACTTCATAGAAATATTTGGAGGAAGGAAGCTAACTAAACAGGTGCAAAACTTGTATTCATCCAAGGGAAATACCCATACGAGCACATAAGAACATGCGAAAGAGAATGGAGAAGACTTGGTTGTAAATATGAACGTACATGGCCACACCTATTTTCCTAGACGCTAGCCAACTTACCAAAAAAATGGTATAAAATGGAAGAAGCATGAGGTGAAACATTCCAATGGAACGAACTTAGAGAAAACTTCATCAAGGACTTTAGTTTTATACCACAAAACGAAAAGCTAGTCGAAACTGCAAAGCAGATAAAAACATTCATAGAACCGACTAGGAACAACAATCTGATACCAAACCATGATTGACCAAAAATAGCATGTAATAAAATTCGATCCAACATAATACCATAGTTGACAAGACTACAAATGGAAAATGAAAATACGAAAGGAAAAATCTTTTGATGGAAATCTTATCACTCAGAAACAACAAAACCAATTCAAACAGTGCTTAAAATCGACACAACCGACAAAGAAGACACCGACTGAATGACCACAGCAGACTTCCCTGCTACATTCTCACAGTTCAAAGAAGGAAGTCGACCGATCAACGAAGTCAAGGCACTAGAATGGATGGATGCCAAAGTTAAAACTAAAGAGTTTGACATATCAAATGATGAACGACCAAAAATGGCAAGATTTGGCGATTACTGGAGTGAAGAGAAAATGAATAAAATAGTAAACCTATTGAAAGAATTCCAGGGTGTCTTTGCTCAAGATTATAAAGATCTCAAAGGGCTCCTCCATGAAATGGGTGAAATGAATATCGACACCAAAACCGATGCCCGACCCATAAATAAAAGGTCATACAAATTAGCTCATAAATACAAAGAGATAGTCAAGAAAGAGATCGATAATATGCTCACAACAGGAATTATCTACCTTATCGACCAGTCAGAATGGGAAAGCCCGATGGTCATCCAATTGAAGAAACACAACCCGACAAAACTGAGGATTTGTGTCGATTTCAGAGAACTAAACAAAGTCACTCTAACATACCCATTCCCAACGCCATACGCAAACGAAATCTTAAATGAAGTTGCAGGACATGAGTGCTACTCATTTAAAGATGGATTCTTAGGGTATAACCAAGTACCAATAGCCAAACAAGATCAAAAAAATACTACATTCATATGTGAATTCGGCTCATTCACCTACAAAGTTATGCCTTTTGGTCTCAAAAATGCACCTGCGGTATTTTCAAGAATTGTTGTCAAAACATTTCAAGAATATATATACAAAACAATGGCAGTATATTTCAATGATTGGACGATCTACTCCATGTTGAAATATCATTGCAAATGGCTAAGGCTCATGCTGGAATGATGTCGACAAATCCAATTGTCTCTCAACATAAAGAAATGCATCTTCCTAACCCCTATAGGAATACTATTAGGACACATTGTATGCAAAGAAGGCATCAAAGTCAACTTGAAACCACCGATGAATCCAAAACAGGTTAGGGTATTGCTGGGACATATTGGATATTACAGAAAATTTATTAGACACTATTCAGATATGACCTATCCATTGAAAGAACTATTGAGAGAAGATCAGGAGTTTGACTAGACAGAGGAATGTAACTTATCATTCGATACATTAAAAAGGAAACTAGTCGAGGCACCTATCCTCAGATTCCTGAATTGGTTGATAAAATTCCATGTGCATATTGACGCATTAGGCCTAGCAATAGGTACGATTCTGACACAACCAGGGGAAGACAGAATGGATTATCTGATTATTTATAGCAACATAAAACTAAACAAAGCAGAACGAAACTATTTGACAACAGAGAGGGAAGTATTAGGTATGGTCTTTGCACTACAAAAGTATCGACATTACCTACTAGCTAACCCCTTTATCTTCTATACTGACCACCAAGAATTAAAATACATTGTAAACAAACCTTTGCACCACGGGAGGATTTTTCAATGGTTATTATTATTCCAAGAGTTTTAATTCAAAGTAGTAGTTGAACTAGGTCAACTAAACGTCAGACCAGACCACCTATCAAGAATCGACACAGGGGAGGAACCGACAAGCGTCGAAGATGATCTACCTGACGTAAACCTATTTTGAATAGAAGTGGTCACTGTAGAGTTGGAAGAAATATCTCAATTCTTGGAAAATGGTCAAGCACCAGATGGCATGAGCATGAAAAAGAAACAAATCTTAGCCATGAAAGTTGCACCATACAGCCTCATAAACGTATTTTTATATAAAATGGGCTTAGCCGACATCCTCCGGTGATGTGTGTTGGAACATGAAAGAGAAAATATTATGCATGAAGCACACTATGGACCGGTGGGAGGTCATTTCCAAGAATATACAACTGCAAAGAAAATCCAACAGTTGGGACTATGGTTGCAGACATTGTACAAGGACTGCAAAACATTTGTCAGCCAATGCGACCGATGCCAACAACTGGGTCGACCTCTACCTAATACTGAAATTCCTTTGATATCAATAAACCCAAGTTTGACATTTGAAATTTGGGCCATCGACTTCATAATACCATTCTCAGCTCCAGCAAAAAGGTTAGGTGCAAGGTACATTATAACCGCAGTGGAATATGTAACCAAATGGGCAGAGGAAGAACATGCCAAAACCTATTCTAGTGAGATAGCTGCTAAATTCATATACGAGAATATAATTACAAGATTCAACTTCCCACTAACCCTAATCAGCAACCAAGGATCACACTTCGTCAATAAAACTATTAAAGCCTTAACAAAACAATTCAAAATTGACCACCGACGAAGTATAACCTATCACCCTCGGTCGAATGGAGCAATTGAGGAATTTAACAAAACAATTACAAGGGGTCTAACAAAAATATGCAATGCTAACAAATATGACTGGGATAAGAAAATCCCTGCGGTGCTATGGGCTTACAGGACAGCATACAAACGCTCGACTGACCAAACACCGTTTCGACTAGTCTATGGTCAAGAAGCAGTCATTCCCCTACATTTTAAACAACAAACACTGGTGATAGCCAACATCTTACACATCAATGTTGAAGAAGCAAGGAGTGATCAATCAATGCAACTAGTTAAGCTAGAAGAGCACCAAGTAATGGCAATACAACATCAAGAAATTCAGAAACAATAGCAGAAGGCTTGGCATGATCGAAAGATTAAAAACAAAAATTTGTTGGTCTGAGATCTTGCTCTGCTGTATAATAGTCAATTGAAAGGAAAACCTAAAAAGCTACACACACAATGGATGGGACCTTACATTATCGAAGAAATTCATGCTAAGGGATCGGTTCGACTAAGAATGTTACAAGGCATAGTATTTTGGAAACTTGTTAATGGTGCCCAACTAAAACAGTACCAAAACTAAACAACTATATATAAAAAAAAAGGAGAAAAGAAGATATACAAAACAAAAAAAAATAATGACCATAACTGCTCAGAAAAACCTATAAAAATCTCAAAATCGACAAAAAGAGCCAACACTCATAAGCCAAAATGATAGGAAATTTCGAAATACATAGTAGACCATAGTTCAACAACCAACATCCCTATAATTGACATGCCATCATCAACCACCCTCATGATCGACATCGATCGACGGCTCCAAAGGTCAAATCACGCCTTCATGACTACGATCAGAAGGAGTGCCAAAACCATAACGCATTAAACGTGCACTCAATAGACCGTTATGGACGGTCATTTCTACCATTAATACCTTCATCAACAAAACCGCCATCTGCTCCACCTATAAATACTATGTCAGAGAAATATTCCTTACCGCATTTCGAAGAAATAGAGAAACCAATTGCTCAAAAATTTGAAAGCAGAAACCCTATGAAGAAAGCCGACCAAGAGACCGACAAAATGGCTCCAAATCAAACTAGAGCCGTAGCTGCCAAAAAAAAAGAGATAGAATCCACTGAAACCCCACTTGTAAGGAGATTAAGAAATATTAAAAGCGTAAAGGTACAAGAATCTTCATGGGCAAAGATTTGGGAAGAAATCAAAGAATGGGCCTATGTAGATAAGAAAATGGCATAGGAAGCAGAGAAAATAAGCTACATTAACATTATGAGTTACATGATTACACCTTTCATGGCGAGTTTCGGTGGGACAAAATAAACCGTTGTAAAATTTATCATCAGCCGGTACCACAATGGCAAATTCTACTTCGACAAAGCAGTGAGCACATCCAGAATTTAGAAAAGAAACAAGTTTTGGACGACATGATAAGAACAAAAATACAATACCAGATCATATTAGGGACAACAAGGTTAGAAAATCTAGAAAATCAAGCACATCAGTGGACGACCTAGGCACTCCCAAGCATCAACACACTCGACAAGATCTGCCCACATATGAGAAGATTGCTAGATACAGCAGATGAAAAAGCTCAGTCGTAGGGACCAGACCTAGAAAACATTACAGATTGTTCAATTCAAGAGAATATGTCGACTCTTTCAAGCCTCACCACCTTGATCATCGATATCTATAATGCTTTGCGCAGTTGGGCAGAATTTCGACACCAATTGGTCATCAAAGCATAATCTATTGTAGAAGTATGTGTGCAGAAACGACTGTCCATTCATCTACACAATCCATGAAGACAAAGCACATGCAATAACTATTTTAGATAGAAGAATTTTTGAAATACCCTCCCTGTTTCTTCGGGACGAAGAAAGATTTTGTTCCTAGGGGAGATGTTGGAGGAGCTAGTCGGTGAGCCGAATAGTCGAGTTAAATGACTAATTGGAGATTAGGTCGGCCTACAAAGGTTGTGTCAGTTGACCGAACCTACAAGTAGTTACTCATAACTGTTTTGTAAATCATATATAATAGGCTATTGAGCCAGTGAAGGACTCGGTTCAGTTTGGATATAGTGTATGGACCCTCATGTGTTAATATAATCTATTATTCCCTTACTTGTTCTTGTCTCTTGTCTCTATATGTGTATATGATTCTTTATGTGTATTATTGGTAACCTTCTGTGATCTATGAGATTACAACACTTTTTTGAAATTTTTTTACCGTCTTAGTGTTTAACAACTTTTTAGTGCCATGTACCACTGATGATCATCTTTATGTAGCGTATTATCCAGGTTTTTTGGCACCATGTACAACAACTTATGATCATCTTTACTGCGGTTATTATCCATAATGAGGGCTGCACTGCGGTATCTAGAATGATGGCTGCACTGGATCATATATTTAATTATTCATTTGTTGAATCTGAACAGTTACATTTGAATGGTAATTTGTATTTGTAAATTTGACCCTTTTTTAATAGAAAAATGATAAATGATCGTAATTAAAACGTTTTTATTTGTATCATGATGATTTTAGATGTATTTGTTTGGTATGGTTTTGACACATAATTCATGTAGAATTTTGAACCACTCCTTGTTTTATTTGAGAACATGGTTGCAAATAAAATTTAAGACAATACAGAAATGTAAATGTTATGATCAAGACTCATTTTCAAGGGATACAAATAATAAAACAAGGTAAATGTTACAAGAACTTAATGTCAATGAGTGTGTTCTTATTGTGTAAGCATAAAATATTTATGGTTCAATTAGATGTAGATGATGAACTTTGTTGTTGGGTTAATTTTTTAAGCTTCCATATGAAGATAGACCTCCATACACTATGAGGGATAAGGTGAAAGGTGTTCTGCCATCTTCATGCTCATGTTTCATTGAATGAAAAGGGTGCATGGTGCACTTTCATATATGAAGAGATGAGTATGAAACTAATGCCAAGTTAGTGGAATTGTTTTAGAATCTTCATGACATAAATAATGGGGATAAGATCACCCTTGACACATTTGTGAAGCTAAAATTGTTGTATTTTATCACCATCACTATTCATGCAACATAATGTTCTTGTTTTTCATCACCCTATTTTCAAAGTTTTGAGAATGTGCATGAGTTATTTTTACAGCACACCAAAAAGACCAACATACCAATATGTGCATGAGTTATTTTTTAGTGCACCAAAAAGACCAACATACCAAGATAATCAATGCATCAAAATGTATCATGCTAAGTCATGTGTCCATATTATAAATAGTTGTAATTATTCAAACTACTTTATTGTCTTTTTGAAACTCATATATAGGAATGTAAGATGAGTTTATGGTTGGCATGTATGAGCATGATGAAATAGATTAGAGTTAGGGTTTGAATATCTTCTTTAGTGCACATAATATAAGGAGATTGCATGAATCTATCTTATGACTATGACAAGGTTTCCATTGTAAAAATTTTGTGATTATTACATGGATGAATCTTGTTTGGGATTTAATCTTAATGGTGTGCATGGTTTATGATTATTATCTATTTTCATGAGCTGTATAAGTAAACATTTTTTGTAATTCTTATCATTTTTGGGTGAGACCTTATCCACGTTTAAATATTGAAAATGTAACATCCCAGTTTTGACCCCGATGCATTAAATATACATGATATATATATATTGTAATTAATCATGGTGTGGAGCTAAATAAAAAAGCCCCACCATCGATTTGGTTTTGTCATGTTCGGTGATTCGAATCGTTGCCGATGGTATGTCATGACGTACGACACATAATAGTTTTGGTATCATGTAAATATGCATTTTTAATTAAATGAACCCCAACCAGCTACGTCACTACAACCATATTGAAAAGGGCATGATTTTCCTAAGGATAAAGCGAGGGGGAATTGTTAAACCTTGAGCCCATGGGGGAAAAGACATGTGTCATCCACATTTTTGACTTGTTCACCTTCCCTTGTCTCATCCAACTACCACTATTAAAAAAATTTGTTGTTAATTGGGGTAGTTATTGCTAGGGAGTGGAGTGTGGCAGGACGGTTAGTCCTTTCCCACACGCACACTCCACCAGCAGGTTGACCCTCACATTGAAAAACCACCACCACCATCACTCCATGTGGACTCTCCACTCTCTCCACTACACCATTCTCTCCATTGTCTTCTCATCCTCACACACCGATTGGGGACGGTTGGGGTTTTTTTTCTCACGTAGCAAGGGAGAGAGTCGTGTGGCTGTCATCCACGATTCCTGCTGTGGGTATATATGATTTCCTTACTGATATGTGGACGAGATATGTATCTATGCATGTTGCTAAGAGGGGGATTGCTCTTCCATTCTTGGACTGTGTAAATTCCCCATGACTTCGCTGTTGAGACCGGGAGTTGTTGTTTCCCCCACATTTTGTTGGCTGTGTTTTATTTTACGTTTTGGGTTGATGTAGGTTATTTTGAGTCGTTTTGGCCATGATAGGGCCAAGAACGACCAAGGGTTCAATTTCTCCCCTGTCCAAGCTGTGAATAGCTTGCTTGCTACATGTATGCAGTGGTTGGTCTTTGGACTGTTTTTGGAGTGGGGATGAGGGCTTGGTTTGCTTGACAAACCTAGTGTGTTCTGGAACCACAAAGATAGAGCTAGAGGGTTGTCTTTCTTCTCCACAACCCCTGAATAGCATTAGAAGGGAGGTAAGGGCCTGATGGCTGTGTAGCAGAGAAGGGACTGATTTCCTTGTGTTGGGTGTGTGTGTGGGTCTTTTAGAAGCTAGGCTAGTTCTGGTGTAGGTGTCCTTAGCTCTGTAATGAGCTCACCATCTTAGAAATTATCCTTTCCTAGCTCCTTGATGTCCTAATAAACCCAACTGTGTTGGCTTGGCTGATTTGTGGATGGCCTGATAAACCCAACTATGTTGGCTTGGATGATCTATTGTGTTATGTATCCTTGGCTAGGTGTAAGCCTGTTTGTTCCTTATTCCTTTGGGAATCATGCCCAGCTCAAGGGTGGCAGAGCTGCTGAGAGATTAAGGAGCACACTGGCCTATGGTTGGGTGGAACGTTGCAGCGATGTAGCTAGTTGCGAGACGAGTTCCTTATAAGATAAGTTTTCTTGACCATTTCGTTCCTACAATCCTGCTTACTGCTAATGAATTATAATGAACATGTTGAATACCTAAATGAATATATGTTTGCTTCCGCTGTATATGTGAATGATTATGCATCTTAACATGTTTTATGTTCAAGCATTTCGGTTTTATATATCTTCATGTTCATGGGGCGGTTTGCTCGGATGGTTAATGGTATGGTAGCGTCCTCTTCGTCGGTCAGAGGGTCAGGGACGTTACAGAAAATGCCATTGTCGATAGGTTATTATTGTTTTACTAGCTAAACTATGGTTTATTTTTAGAGCCAATAATTGGTTCCATTCCTACAATAGAACACACTTTTCAAAAGGAACTAATAATTTAAATGTCATGGAAACCCTTTAGACATGATAAATACAAAGAAAGGGAAATGATATTTTCAAATAAGGAAATGTAGTTCATTATAATTTATATCTAGCATGGTGGAAGAATAGGCTCATCAATACTATGAGTTGATCATCTATAATCAAGAACTATTGAAAAGAAAAATAGACTATTGGTTTTAATGCTCGTAAAATAAGGTTACAGTAATGGATATTTCTGTTGAATATATCAGCACTTTGAGCACACCAAACTTATAATCAAGAACTATTGAAAATATAGATAGACTATTGGTTTTAATGCTCGTAAAATAAGGTTATGGTAATGGATTTTTCTATTGAATATATCAGCACTTTGAGCACACAAAACTTAAGTAATTTTGTGGAAGGTCTAAGAGGGAGGTGCTAAAATTGATATCATTGTATGTAACCATTCTATTTGTAGCAAAAAAATATTAATGAAAATGAAACCAGATGCAATGGAAGTGTAATCCTTAATGTTCTTTCATTTTGTTCTCAATCCAAGTTATTTTCATTGCATGTGAATGCCCTCCATTTCTACATTACAAAAGGTTGTCTTCACATAAAGCTGAAAAGAATGTTTCAATATATTATACTCCTTTGCTTTAAGTGTTTCCCTCTATATGTGAACAATAAGAATGAGAAAAATGTTTCTAAGTTTAGAAACCCAAAATTTAATATATTAATTATAAATAAAAACATAGGAAAATGTTGGATATAATATAATTGATTTCTTAACTAAAAATAAATATTTAATAAAGAATTAAATGTTTTATACCTAAATGAATTTCATAATTGAAAGCAACTATAGACATTCACATTTCAGTTTAGTGGTAGTTGAATTTCAATTCAACTTTGAGATAACTTGAGGTTGAACTATATCTTCATTAGTTATCTTTAAATTAGTAATACAAAATCATGAGATTGTGCCTTCTTATGTTTTAAAAATATGTAACAAGTTAGAAATAGAAATGTTGTTTCGTAATGTTCAAACTCAATATTTATATTTAAAGCCATTAAAACATCAGCAACATCAAGAACATATATATGAATCTAGCTTTATCAAAACTAATAACATATA
This sequence comes from Pseudotsuga menziesii, assembly GCA_001517045.1. Taxonomy (NCBI): domain Eukaryota; kingdom Viridiplantae; phylum Streptophyta; class Pinopsida; order Pinales; family Pinaceae; genus Pseudotsuga; species Pseudotsuga menziesii. Next base: position 2,820 of record LPNX010212312.1, on the reverse strand, counting down.
TTTAAATTAATATTGTTAGAAAGATCTTCTCTTAGTTTCGAGAATTATATATATATTCTCTACTGACGAGGCCAACCACGTGAAGGTGGAAGCTTATTTGGCCTCTCCCACCCACCCATCCTAGAATCAAAGAACAAAAATTCGTCAACCTTGATTCATATGAAATGTGCTAGTGGTATATTATCAAGCATGGCATTATGATATTCTATCGACAATTTCCATTGTCGATGCTTGGAATTTTTCCTACTCTTCACTGCCTTCAACTGCAACCGGGTTGTTATGACCAAATGACTGTATTGAGCACATATAACATCTAACTCATAGTATTGAAAAAGAATATGGTCTTTACATTTCCTTACTTCTGCAAAGAAATGTCCCATTATAACCATTGAACCCACACCATACATATAATTTGACGGGTCTTTAAATTCTTGCATCAACGTGCTTTTTGACCTAGTGCGTCTCAATAAATAATAATGCACTTTTTATGGATTATCTACCAGTGAAATGACAGCAAATACATCACCTTCTCTAACCAAATCAGAAACATGATCATAATCTTTGTCAATCACAAGTTCTTCCTTGTCGTGCTCTACATCGCTGATATTTCCAAATGGGGGAAATGGTGTCAATTATTGGTGTCTCCATGGTTTCACAAATTTGTTAGTATGGTTTTGACAGTCATCCAAGGACTCTACATCATCAATACATGCAAGACAAAAGCAAGAGTACTTTCATTTCTTGATTGCATGTATATTTGTCATTTTCTTACTCCTAATGGAGTGTAAGCCCCTTGTTTTTGGGATTGCAGTACAATTATGTGGCATTGATCTGTCAACATCACCCATTGCAATATTCCAGAAAAACCTTCTCACATTACCCATCCTTTCATTGAATTCATGGCTCAAATTTTGTTTGCACCAATTAACAACATCATTTGAATTTGCAAGGCGAGAAGCAGAGTGATTCATTTGATATCTCCTGAGTGCACGTTTCACACAAGCCCCAGCACCATCATGTTCTCCTTTTCCATGTCCCATTTCAAAAAATATCCATGTGTGGCGAACATCCATGTTTCTATGAAGGCGAGACAACCATAAGAATGAGCGCGCTGATTTAAATTGACCATCACAACCATCTGACCACACCCAATATTCTTTAAAAGCAATCTTTCGTCTTGATAATTCTTTATAAAGCTTGCCAAAACAATGCTGGACAAAACATGTGTCATGTGTACGATCATCATTGATGGAGAAATGATACTCCTTAATCACTTCACGATTATTTTCATTGTTATCAAAACCATTGACATCAAGCTCTGCATGTCTATACATAATATGAACAAGTATAAATACCTGATCTGAATGATAATACTCACTCTGTATCTCCTTTTGCGGAGTGAAAGTGTAATTTTCTACAAAATCAATAATGGATAATATTGTTCCTTTTCCAAATACATCTCTTGATTGCTTGAACTGTAAGTCCTGCCATCGTGCTAAGTGAGAGTGCTTGATAAATTTATATATTTGATCCCTGAACAAATTCATAAAATCTGTCAAAGAGATATCACTTTCAACTAAATTATTCTTTCTTGATGTTGATGTTGAATATGTAACATGAGTATAATCAACATATTCATATCTCTTCCATTTCACAATGTGATTTGATATTTGAGGATCGTTTGCATAAATGTGGTAGTTAGCATTAAAAACGACCAAATCAGAACATTCCTCACATTTTTTAGCCCCAGCGCATTGTTTCTTATAGAATACTTGATCATTCTCTCACGCACATAGTATTTTAGATACAAATTCACGAACACTCACAGGAGGGAGGTTATTTGGCCAACACTGCATGAAAAAATCTAGAAATGTCTCATAATATAATTCGAATTCTACATGGTATCGACAACAACATGTGTCACAAACAACGATGGGCTTGACATACCATGGTCTAAGCTTCACAAATGTGCTAAGGGAAATCTTCACATCAACATTACTCTCCATAAAAGTTTTGAACATTTCCACTTGAGTGATCTCTGTTATGTGTTTGGCATGAGTTTCATAGTTTCCTTTCGATATACGACATCGCACAACATCCTTTTCATTTGGTAAGACACGAGAGTTTAAATGCCAAAAATCTTTCACCCTGTCTCTCACATTATCTGGAAGTCTGTCTTGATAAGGTTGCCTACAGATAACAGCCCAACATGCAACTTCATCATCATCATCTAATTGAACCCTAACATTTTTATGCTTCCATAAAAATTTTCTTGATGTTTTTAACATTCTTGCAGTAGTAGACAACAAACGACTGTTTACAGTATTTTTTGCCACAACCCTTGTTAGAATAGATTTACGAGCAACCATGTAATTATGAGATATTTTTTCTGCAAGTGATGCAAGGACCGACGTCAAATTTTGTGATACAATCTCATTTGATTTAGCCTCTTTGACATTTTTAATGCCCAATAATGTCATTGCATTTCTTAGACATTTTTGCTTTAACAACATATTTAATAATTGAGCTTGTTCTATGACAGAAATACCTTCAAAATATTCTTTGACTATCTTTGTTACTCTATAACGAGCTGTATGATCAAGCATCGGAGGTCCCATTTCTTCAATTTTACTTGAATCATATATTCTCCAAAAACGCATCGTCAATGATGATATTGTTGCAGCTTCTAATTAATATCTGTGCATTGGTAAGTGTGGTAGGATGTTGTATGTTGGATGTCGACCCTGCATAAAATTAAATATATAAATTTAGCTAATTGTGAGTTCTTTCAAATCATATATATATATATATATATATATA
>LPNX010212302.1:0-31140 GCA_001517045.1 Pseudotsuga menziesii | reverse complement strand
GTATCATATTATTAAACACGTTTGATATTTATTAGTTATTAGTTTTTTATTTTTATTTTATAATATATAAAAAAGTTTTAAAAATTATTGTAATTTTTAAGAAGAAAAAAGTAGTTATGTTTACCATTTTTGTAAAAATTGTAAAGATTTATAAGAAAAAAATTAAATTTAAAAGAAAAATTATTAATCAAACTTAAGTATACATTTTGTTGAATTGCTTATTTGTATCATATATTGATTTGTCATATATATAAAAACAATGTAACTATATATAAATAACAAATATATATGAAAAAAATAATGTAATAATATTTCTTATTTGTATAATATATATATATAAACAATGTAACAATATTTTAGCATGGATAGATTTGATAGTATATAACCTATCAACAAGTTTTTTTAAGATATTTGTAATGGAAGATATTTGTTGAATTGTCCATTACAATGTATCTCTTTCTTTCATATTAATGATTTTGCAATTTTAATACACCACTCAAAAGTTTCCAGATCATACATTACATAATTAAGAAACAAACATCAACAGCATTGACTTAAGTGGTTGGAAAATGAAGTGTCAATTTTCAATTTTTTAAGAAATTTTCAACCTATTACTATTTTCTTGAAACTTTTCTTAAGAGGCAGGTACTTAGCAACTATGTTGCTATTTCCACTTGTTTTTAGATTGCAATCACTATATCCAACTTCCACTACTTCAGACATTATCGTGAATGTGTCGAGGGAAACAGAAGGTATATATTATGGACATTATCGTGAATGTGTAGAGGGAAACAAAAGGTATATATATCATAATGATGAAAACATGTAAAAGTGGATCCAAGATGTTAGTTAACACGAGACACTTCCATTTCATTAAAAGCTCTCTCATTTTATTTTTTTGCTTAAAAAAATTGTTAGTCATTGATGTGATGCTAAGTAAAAAAAAGTGATCTTAAAGTAAGAAAATCAAAATTATTTATTAGTGTGATGTTGAGTAAAGAAACTGATCTTAGAGTAAGATTATTTATCTAAGTATGAAAAATAAATATAATTATTGGTATGGTGTTAAGTAAAGAATGTGATCCTAGAGTAAGATCATCTAAGCAATTAGGAAAGTGATTTTAAGTGATAGCTTAAATTGCCTGTGCTCAACCTCATATGCAAAAATGAGCGAGTCCTAATCAATGCCTCTAACTTGTCCCATATTCATGGTCCTTAGTGCAATTGCACTACATGTAGTATTACTTTTACAATATGTGTAGATCCATTCAACCATACTAGATGAACAATCACTTCTATTACATGTACCTCCATTGACCCATAACCATACTACCATTTTTTTGGCCCTCCACCAACCTCACCAAGACAACAACATCCTATGCCCCAACCTAAACCTTACTCATTTCTACAAGGGTAGGTTTATGCCCAACAAAACACACACAATAACAAGTCTACACCCACTACTCAAAAAGTGTAACCCAACCTTAACAACAAGAAGAATGGGGGGAAGAACAAAGTGGATAGCCAAAGCCCCAAGGCTAAGGGTAATCCTCTTGATCCATATACCAATATTGTTAGAAATTCTAACAACACAAATGATGATCCCAATAAACCCCGAGGATGGAAAGAATCCTCAACTATAGACTAACCATTTGTTTTCTTTTTGCGGATTTTATGGGAATTAAGCCCACCATTTCCCACAACATACTTCATCTCATCAATTGTGGGATGAAGCCAACAAGTGTGATTTCATTATCATTTCCCCTTTCCCTTGCAAGGACTAGTCATAATTCACCCAACAGTTCCTCAACTAAATCATCAATCTATGTCATTCAACCCTAGAGATCCTTCTTTCCTATACATCTACATGGCATCCATCAATGTCAATTTTCAAACCCATCATAATCAATATGGCATGCTAATAGAACTTGTCATTTTTTACAAGAACAAGGATCCAACCTTACCAAAAAGGCATTTGCATATCTCACATTAACCCAACATTGACCCCAAAATGTTGGATAATTATTTATTCATAGTGTTTATTTTATGATATTATCCCATAAACATATTAAAGAAGCTCACAACCAATTAACTCATAATAGATTGGAGCATGAAAATCTATTTTAGATTAACTCATTATAGAACATTCATGATAATGGTGCATTCCAAACATTGACACAAATATTACAAAGGGAAAACCTCTCCCCTTGAGGAAAAAAAACCCATCAACAATATTTAATCAAAGTCTTATATGAAGACCCCCTCTATTACAAAAAAAAACCTTATATTCAATTAAACACAAACTTCTATTGATTCCATATTAAAAACATACAACATGTGTCTTTCCCTGGTATTCTTGTATTCCTAATTAACCCACTTCATGGGATTTATTGGTCACTTTGAGAACCAAGCAATCCCCTTCTTGTGCTTTCATTTCTTCATTTTAATTTAACTTGTTTTCAATTGGGGGCATCTAACCCCAACACTAGTGCATCTAGAATGCAATGGAATTTTGTTCCCCCTTTCATGAGAACTACCGTACCAAGATGACGACGATAGATGGTTTTGTTCTAAGTATCATGCCTAAATGGGAAATACTAGTTGGATGGAAGGAGAATTTATAAGTATAGGATTAGAGACTAGTGGGAGAAGAGTTTCAAGGATTTCCTATTACAAGAAGCAAAGTTATGATAATCGAACCCAACGAATGTGTAGGGATTTTGTGTTATATGCTATACCTTCCCTGTATGAGTACGAGTTTTTCTTGTGTGAGTTTCTTCTTAGAATTGTTGTGCCATTTAGACCATTAAGCAATGAGTCAAATATTATTGATGCAGTGAATATAGATCCTGTTTTTATCCCAAGTCTTCATATGCTTCTGATTGTAACCCCTCAAAAGTTGCACAAAAGTCACATTGACTTTTTTCTTCCCATTTGTCTTTGGATGGAATGTTGTATATTTCTTCAATTTAGTGTCCATCCTCTCCCAAAGTGTAGTCCAAAAGGAACTAAGAAATTTGGTATCCTTGTTTGATATTATGCTCCTTAGTATCCCAAAGTGCACCCAGAATTGCTTAGAGAACATGTGCATTGCACCTTATCCTTTGATGGTATTTTTACAAGGAATAATAATTCACATCTTGTTGAATCTATCAATTACCACAAATAAATAGTTATTTACCTTCCTAGTGGTTATTAAGCCACCCACAAAACCCATGGAAATGCTTTCCCAAGGTCAAGTGGGTATAGGTAAGGTATATAAGACCTTGCTTTCTATTAACAGGTTTATTATAAAACAAAGTATGTGTTCTCTAATATACCATGTTACATCTTCTCACATTCTGGGCCAATACACATAACTTTGTAATTTAGCAACTATCTTACCAACACCAAGATTCACTACAACTTTGGAGGTGTGTTCCTCTATGATAATTTGTAACCTTTCACCTTTAGGAACGAACACATACCTTGTTTATTTTATAGAGTAACCAATTCTAGAGATGATAGCCATCCTTACTGTTACATTAAGTCTACATGAAATTTTCCATGTAGTTGTTGGAACACCTCCTTGAAGTTGACATCTTCTATGTATCCCTATTTGTATGCATCATTGGTAAAATGTTCCATGTGTGTAAGAGTTCCCAAAACTATAATTTTAGATGTGGGTGGCCTTGAATCATGTCCACAAACTTATTAGTTCTACCCTTCTTATACTTGGTGACTATATGAAACTATTGCAAAAACCCCATCCACTTGTAATATCTAGTTTGTTGCAAAATACTCTGGGGTTGAAAATAGTACAATGGCTGGTGATATGTGTGGATAATGGCTTCCTTTCCCATCATAAAGTACTTCCACTTCATAACAAGTTGAACCGGGGAATATAGTTCCTTATCATAGGTAGGGTAGTTTACGATTCCCCCATGAAACATCTCATAATGATATCATATTGGATTACCTACTTGCATAAAAACTACTCCCATGGCATACCCAATTGCATATATCTCCACTTTGAAATGATTTTTCAAGTTAGGCAATGTGAAAATTGGTACTTGACTAATTTTTGTTTTAGCTCATCAAAATATTATTGGCGATTCCCCACTGGATACTCTTACAACTCACTATTATGGAATGGAGTGGTGTGGACACCACTAAAAAGGAAGTGATAAACTTATGTAGATATTGTGCCATCCCAACAAATCTCCTAACATCAATGGAATTAATAGAAACTTACCATCTTTTAATGGAATACATATTTGCAGGGTATATCTTGAGTTCCCCTCCATCGATCACATACCACAAATACTCCAATGAATCCTAAGAAAACTCACATTTATTGAGAGTATCCAACAATTGGTAGTTTTTCAGAGTCTCTAACACTTGCTTAAGAAGTGAAATGTGATCCTCCCATGTATAGTTATAAACTAGTATATCGTCATGATGAGTCTAATCAATCATCATTAATATCGTTTCCTATTGAGACAAGAGATTAGCAAGAATGATGTTTATAGACCTTCTACTTTAATTATCAAACCCATGGATTCATACAAACTTATGAGGGTTATGCACAATTTATGCAACTACAAAGAAATATGACTATGTCTAGTAGTCTCAAACTTCAATCCAATTCTATTTAAATGAATACTGATAAAAAGAAAAGGAAATTCAATATACGATATACGGTTTGCAAGAAACATTGATCTATATCATTCATTCAAGAACATATCCTTTGGTAGTTGTTTTCAGAGAGGTTTTAAGAAACTCTTTGCCTAGTTTTTAACAAACCTTTTGAAATGCTTCCCAATCTACCATACCATTAGTATACCAATCCCAAGTTGTTCTTTTCCTAATACCAATAATAGGATCTCATGTAAAAATAAATGAACTTAAATTGTAGAAACAATAAAGGAATTTAAAATTGCATAAAATGAATCATTAAATCTATTCTACTTGGGATAAGGAAACTCTTTGCTGGGATATAATAAACCCACTTAATACTTAGGATAAAATATTTCATCATTATTTGATTAATTTCCTACCCACTAGCCTAGATAGTTAGCATCCACTTGCACCACTTGGTCAATACTTACCATATATACCCCAGGATCACTTTAATCCCAATTCTAGTTGATCCTGTCCACTTTATTGAGTGCCAAATTTAGCAACTGTGCTTTCTTGCAGATTCTGCCTTAGACTGCTTTATTCCTGCTTTTATGTGGATAAGGTAAAGATAGTCAACTAGGCAACTATTATCTTTTGTGTCCAACTCATCCTCCATGATTTTCTCTCCATATTCCATGATTAGCAATATTTTCCTTTACACGTAATCACTCACTCATGCCTTAGCTAATTCACGAGCTCTTGGTCTAATTAGGAAACTACTTTATTCACCTATGGGGGTTTATGATATTTAGTAAGCCTGCTCTATGAGCTAGCATGAGTTGTCTCCTAACAACTCTATTTTCTTTTATAAGGATGTATTACCTATGTAATAACACTAATCATCATTCATTGATCATTCCTAATGTGCATTCATGATTATTTGTCTTCTCTCCTTATGCTAATTCTGTACAATTCTTTGTGAGGTTAATTGTGTGCCTAGATCCTTAGCTTGTTTATAATATTCTTTTTGCCGTAAAGGATTTATAATTCTGACATGGTATCAGAGCCTAGGATATCAAATATCTACATGACATCAAAGCTTTGACAGATCATTAATTAATCATTCTTTTCATATGTGTAGGTTTATTTTGCAGGTAAAACTTCAAATGAATTCGAGAGTATGAGTTCCTCTTCTTCATCCATTCAAAGGCTATTCAGAGTGGAAATTGAAGATGATTTCATCTCTAAAGAGACAAAATCTCTATGAGATATCTATTGTATCTGGTGAAGAGTCTTATGAAGAGATAATTGATTGGTTGAATGATTGTGATAGAGCATTTGGATTTATGTCTCTGGTTATTTCTCCAAGCATAGGCTACCTTATTGATTCTGCTACATACCCAAAGGATCTCTGGACAACATTGGATGGAGTTTTGGGAAAGAACAATGAGGATTCTTTTAGCAATTTGGAGAGCGCCTCTAGCTCCTCAATGATTTATCTCTCTCAAGATGTCTTGAACTCTACAGTCTTTGATGAAGTTGTTCATGAAGAAGATGTCTCTCATACAGTTCATGTTGCTACCATTCTCTTTTATTTGAATGCTTCCTCTTCCTCTCAAGAAGCTAATATCGAAGAGCCATCTTTTTCTATATCTCTTGAAGTTGAATATCTTGATTCATCTTCTTATGATGCTAATAGGGAAGAAGAAGTAACTAATGGATATTCCATTTCCATGGTTGGTGATTCTCTCACACGTTCATTGTTCTCTATGTCGTCTATAATGGATTCTGAGATCCATATGCCATATCTTTCACACTTTGTGCATACCTCTATTCTTTATGGTATGCAACACGGTGTATTTATGGATGATTTCTTAGCTATATCAAGTCCTATTTGTGGCATACCACTCACCACATTTGATCCCATGCGCTTCTGCAGCTCCTTCTTTGTTTTTGGCACTCATTCTCAAGGCCTCCTTGAAGATTTTGAACATATCCTTCCTTCCTCCTTTCATAATTCTACAACATAGGATTCATTATCAGTGGATTCCCATGAGTCTACTGATGTGTTCTTTTTTATTCCTTGGAAGCTAGATCAATCTATGGAGTCTCTACATTCACACTCCTTGATCCTAAGCCTTTTCCTCTTCCTTACATGATCACTTACACACCTCGTCTCAATGTAAATGAAGTTGGAGATCGTAAGCATTCGCTTGGAAACTTATTTCACCTAATCTAGAGATGATTTCATCTCTGCTGGTTCGAAGTTCAAGCCATCTCATCATCTTGGAGCTGATTAAGACTCTCAATATCCTTCAGTCATGCTTACACATCATTGGATCTCAGTTGGTTAACATGGTCCTAGTTTCCATCTTGCAGTTGTTTATGATTTTGATCCATATGAGTAGATTTCTCTTCTTCCCAAGAAGAAGATTCCTCCAAATATCAACATTTATTTTGGAGTAGCATCAATATCATTTCATTATTTTTGGTTTTCCTTTCATGTCCTTTCTTGAGGGAGGATTTTCCCCATGTGGTTTTCCTCTTTCCTTAATTCTTTGGACAAGATAAATTGTAAAAGAGTGACCACAGCCTTGTTGTTGGGCCCTGTATGCATCTATATTTCTGATTATTTCAAAGATATCATCATAAATTTAGAATTAAGGGAGGGGGTGTTGGGATATAATAAACCCACTTAATACTTAGGATAAAATATTTAATCATTATTTGATTAATTTCTTACCCACTAGCCTATATAGTTGGCATCCACTTGCACCAATTGGTCAATACTTGCCATATATACCCCAAGAGCGCTTTAATATTGATTCTAGTTTGATCCTTTCCACTTTATTGATTGCCAGAATTAGCAACTACAATTTCCTACAGATTCTGCCTTAGATTGCTTTATTCATGCTTTTATGTGGATAAAGTAAAGCTAGTCAACTAGGCAACTACTATCTTTTGTGGCCAACTCATCCTTCATTATTTTCTCTCCATATTCCATGATTAGCAATATTTTCCTTTACACATCATCACTCACTAATGCCTTAGCTAATTTGTGAGCTTTTGGTCTAATTAGGAAATTACTTTATTCACCTATGGGGGTTTATCATATTTAGTAAGCCTTCTTTATGAGCTAACATGAGTTCTCCTAGAAACTCTATTTTCCTTTATAAGGATGTATTACCTATGTAATAATATAAATATTCATTCATTGATCATTCCTAATGTGTGTTCATGATTCTTCTTCTTCTCTCCTTATGCTAATTCTCTGCAATTCTATGTGAGGTTAATTGTGTGCCTATCCTTAGCTTTTTTATAGAATTCTTGTTTCCATCAAGGCTTTATGATTCTGCCACTCTTCTACAAACTGAAACTGTAGTAAATCTGCACTATGCTATGTTCTACCAATATTTCATACTTTAACATCAAATATACTCTAACACATAGATTCATGTAATCACCTATGGATGGGTCCTAATCCAAGGTGATATAGGAATAAAAGATTACTCAATAAGTTGGGGAAATAAAGGTCTTCATTTGCAGTAAAAATAATTGTTTAACATGGCCATATGTGTTTTTCTTCAAACTATAATCAAAATTAAGTTCATACAAAAATGAGCACTAGCATCACTAGTTGCTCTGCTCCACCTTTAAATATAACAATGATATCTATCCTAACTGATACATCTATTATGTGAAAAATATACTCATATGATTGATGTTGAGTGTGTTGGTGAGATCACTCGAGATATGTGTTAGCATTTGTGTGCTATGCAAACTCAGGGACTAGGCCTCCAAGTAGTAAATATTCAAGTTGTTTCAATTCTACTACATGTGTCTTCAATGTTGGAATTGAATATGTTGTCAATTGGGATTGCTTCACTCATTAGCGACCATGAGTTAAAGATTGGATATTATGATTTGGTCAAAACAGGGAGTCTTGTAACCAAAACTAGTATTGTTCATTCACCATATTCTTGTTGTCTTCAAATAACTTGGAACTTAATAAAAAATGGCCCTCCTTTTGAATGTGGAGTTGGGGATAAAGTAAGATGGAACATGGTTCCTTTATACTCTGCTAAAACACCAGATTCATTAGTATAGTTTTGGCACATTAATCATAAAAAAGGAAAATAATTAATCAACTTAATAAATATTTTCTAAATCTACATAAAATCAAAACTAAGTGCCTTCCTTGTCTTAATATATGTGTATTATCTCTATAATTGGGTTTTAAGATACTTCATTTGACCGAAGAAATGATTTATTTTGTAACCAAAGGTAGGATCCATAATCAGTTCCCATCTTACCCTTTTGCACACCCCTAAGCATCTGATGAACTAGGAAATTCTTTAGATAGGTTGTCCTTACTATTCCATACATAAAATTAGTCACGGTTCCAGGTGGATGGTACCCCCTGTTTCTTTTGATTGCTTCCCAATTCACTTCCTCCTCTTCTTGTGTCCACTATTGATTGTTGGTAGAGATGAGAAGTGGGGGACTGATCATGAGAAATATCCACTATAACTTCATTTGTTCCATTGCGACAATATACATAGAATATATAAACACGGTTTTTTTTGTATTAGAAGGGGAATGTACTTCCATAGGTAGAAACTTATCAAAAATATTATCCCATATGGTAGTGTTAAGCTGAATGATCTTGGTTGTGTTTTGTTCTAATGTTTATTTCCTTGAAATGGGAAATGGCAACTACTTGCTTCTCCTGAATCATTGTAGCTAACTCAACATCCTGAATTAACAGTTGGTCGGAGGTAGCGACTGCGTATGATGTAGGACATTCTTTATTCACAAATATCTGAGATCTCTTCTCCACTTCAAGATATTTATTCATATATGTCGCTCTTTTATTCATTCATAAGCCAAGAGCAAAAATACCATAATTGCACACCCCCTACATAGGGGTTTGGGTTCCATTTGAAAGGATGAGCCAACGCATAGTTATACAGATAAAATTCTCTGAGTTGATATTTTCCATACTTTCCTACCTCTTGACTGGTATCAATAAAAAAAATTGGGGTTTCTAAGTTTTCATATTTTTTATTTTTTATTCTCTTGATTTGATACCATTACCATCTCTCTTTTAGAAACAACGAGTATAACCGAGATGGTGGCCTGCAAACCCAGAGTTCTTGCATGATCTTGAACCACTTCTTTAACCTTTCTTCTAGCTCATATTTTTCTTGCTCTCTTTATTTTATCTATGCTTCCTAATGTTCTAGATCTTGCTTTAGGATGATATTTTCTATAATGAGTTATTGTTTGTCCTCTTGGATTTCATTCTTAATGACTTGGAGTTTCTCCTCCAAAGGGTGTAGCTCATACTCTTCATGAGTCGGAGCTATGGCATCATGGGAAGCCTTCAAAGCTTCCATTGTATGAGATATTCTTCTCCATATCAGAACTTCTTTATCATGTTCTAAAATTTACTTCTTTAGTCTATCAATCTCTTGATCTTTCTCTTACAACAATTCATGCATATCCATGCCAACATGGGTGATTTTTGTGGTAGCACCAAGCAACTCATCAGGGAATTATTCAAGTACTTCATCAGGTACTTATGGTGAATTATTTAATTCTGCCTCCCGCATGTCCTCATGCTCTCCCATGTCTGCAATTCCTTTCTCACTACCTTGAGTGTCTAAGTCATCAACCTGGTGTACTTCCTCTTATTCTGAGTCTTGTATGTCGATTTTTGTTGTTTCTTGAGTTTCCTTTTATCTCCTAGCTGCATAAGAGTGTCTGCAACTTCTTTCTCTTGTCTCTTGGGGATTTATTCACTCTCTTTTTATTCTTCCTTTTATACTTGTTTCTCTTCTACCAACGTTTGTTGGACGAAGGCTCTTATTTTTAGCAATACTTGTATAGAAGCCCACTTCTTATTTGCAATTGATAGGGTTTTGGATTTTTCGGTGGGGGGTTCTATAGAAGAAAGTATTTTTTCTCTCTTCCCAGAGGGTTTTGTGGATGGAGAGGGTTTTACAGATGGTGGAGGAGTCATAACTGGGGAATTTATCTGAGGAGATTATTGGGAAGGACATTGTTCATCCTGATAGAATGCATACACCTCGGTGTTATTTATTTTTAGGAAGGTTGAACATGAGAGAGGGAAATAGTGCATATTTAGGGTTTGCCATATGATCAAATTAACCAATCCATGGTGGGACAGTGAGTTGGGATTTGCTATTTGAAATTTAGTACTCATAGAACAAAGAGCACTAAAAATAAACCAAGAAAGATTTATGTTCTGACCTGGTCTCTACCTTCCAAATTCCTGAGAAGATCGGGAAACCGAAAATGATAGGAATGCACCAGGGCATAACTTCCCTCATAGGTGAGATACTTCATGATAATCAAGGTTATTTCTCTTTGTGGTTCTGTGATTTTTTCTCTTTTCACACATCCTATCTCTTCTTCTTTTATCTCTGAAAACCTGAAATTTTACTTTTTGTCTTTCTGAGCTAACTCCCAGTCATCCTTGTTCCATTTCATCCCTTTTGGAAGCTATTCCATCATACTCAACTAATACCCATTTAGCTTTATTTCTAATCCTATTACTTTAGTGCTAGTAGTGTTTTCATCATGTTTCCTGAAATTCCTCGTGAACTCCTCTGTTAATGCTTCATGGTAACCATCTTGTTTCTGGAAATACTGTATCCACCCTGCATCTTCAAAATAATTTATTTCTTTTGGGTTTCAATACAGTTTGGAGTGCACTATAGGATCATGTTTACAAATCCTCCAATCATATTTTTCAAATTTCCTAGCCCCTCTTTCAAAACACAAAAATGAGGTTACCATAATACCTATTCTACTGTAATTTTTGCTTCCTATGTCACACCCGTCATCTTTTGATATGACGTTTCTTACTTCTACTGCGAAAATATCTCACAATTTAGATGGCATAATTCTTTGGACATTATGGACAGCTCATATGGGTTCATGTTATGCTTATTAACTGCCCTGCCTTTATTTATTTTTATCATTATAGCCGTAAGTGACCTTTAATGTTGAGTGGCCGATTGTGGCGGTAATCCTCACACATGTGAGTTGTCTTTTGCATGCAGCTTGATGATGTCTCTTCTCATTACTCTCTCATTTGAATTTTCTCGTTCCATTGTTAAAGTTTAATGGTCACATTTGTCACCACAATCCACTTGAACTTGAACTTTTCCATAACTTTATATTCATGCTATCTCCCCCCCAACTTTAAGTTTTATGTCCACATAAAATTAAAAAGGTAGGAAACTTAGCTAAGGTTTTATGACACTAATTTTTTTTGTTAAGTCTATAAATTCATACCTTGATGACTTACTTAATGCATAGTTGGAGATTGCATTGTTGTCACAAAAGTTGTCAAAGTATTATAGAACTTCTACAATTTGTAGGAAGTTTTGTAACTTGAGTTGTTGCCGAGGGTTGAATATTTGCTTGGAACCTGAAAGGAGATGTATTAGTAATAAAAAAATCATTGTTTATTTGTTTCTTTTCTCCATTTTTCTTTTTCCCTCTTTTTTTTATAAATTTAGTTACATACTGTGTGATTGAATTTAATGGTTTTTAATCCCAGTTTGTCTCGAGATCTTTCTAGCAAGTTTTCACCTGAGAATTTTTATTATTTTTTCTACAGTCTGAAAAATTGCCCTGTTTTTTAGTTTCCAAATTTTCAATCTATCCCAGGCGCTTCAAAAGAAGTTTTCATCTGAGTTATATATATATATATATTCGTCTGAGGAGGGTCTGATTTCCCTAAGATTAACTGTAGTTGTGCTAATTTTAGTTTTTCTGCGATTCTAATTTGCTGAGAGGTTTGTTATAGAGTTTCTAATGATGGTCATTGACTAGAATTGGTATATTCTCTTCATCTATAGTGGATATTGTAACTGATCCATTATCATGGATGATATCTACTTGATAGGGCCCCAACCATATGGTTCTTAACTTTCCTTTGAAATCCCTAAATATTGATTCATATAGTAGGGTCCAGTCTCCTTTGAAATATTTGTTTTTTACAAATTTATCATGCCATGTTTTTCTTTGTTGTTGAATTATTTTTGTATGATGTAGGACATGTTGCCTCAATTCATCTAGTTGATTGAGATGGAGTAGTCTCTCATTCTTTGTTGTCGACAAGTCCATATTACATTCCGATGTTGTCTTTAATGTTTTCAGTTCAAATTGTATAGGAAACATTATTTTCTTCCCATAAACACAATCATATGGTGTGAGTCCCGTGTTGGTCTCCCAAGTAATGTTGTATTCCCATGATGCTTCATGAATTCTATCTGCCCAATCTTTCTTGTGAATTTGGATTGTTTTGGTCCATATATTATCTATTTCTATATTGGTAACCTCATTTGATTTTGAATGGTATGATGTTGATTTTATATGCTTGACCTTGTTCATTTTGAGGATGTCTTCAGTAAAATCTGATGTGAATTGTTTACCTCTATCAATAACCAACTCTCTAGGTGCTCCAACTCTAGTGAAGGTTTCTTTTGTGAGAAATTTGGCAATTCACTCCTCATTAGCTAATATTAATGATTTCACCACCCATTTGGTTAGGTAGTCTATGCATACCAATATGTGATGCTTTTAATTAGAGGGAGGGTTGATGGGTCTATTGAAATCCATTCCCCATTTTTTAAAAGCTTCTATTGTTACTATTGGATGGAGGAGAATTTCATCTCTTTATGTTGGTTGGCCCATTCTTTGATAATAATCACATATGGAAACATAATATGTTGCATCTCTGTGTAAATTTGGCTAGTAGTAACATGTCTGTAACACTTTGTATGTTGTTCTTTTTGCTGCATATTGTCCATTGCAAGCATGAAGAACATCATGTACCTGATCTTCTCGGATGCATCTTCTCAGAATGTGGTCTAGTCCCTTCTTAAAAAGGTATCCCTGGATCCATGAGAATGGAGCACTCTTTCTTATGATGTTGCATTTTTCTTTGTAAGTGAAGTGTTGAGGAAATTTTCAAGTAGCCAAATAATTTGCAATATCAACAAACCATGGAGTGTGTATAGAGATGTAAAAAAGGTGTTCATCCGAGAATGCATCATCTATTAGCTCTTTATCTGAAACATGATTTAGTCTAGACAATAAATATGATACTACATTGTGTTACCCTAGTTTGTCTATGATAGTTACATTAAATTCTTGCAATAGTAAAAGCCATCTTATTATTCCACAACTGACATTTGTCTTATTCGTTAAATATTTAATTATTGAGTGATTAGTATGGATGAATACCTGATATCCAGTGATGCAGTGTTTGATCTTGTTGATGGAGTGGATAACAAAAAGTAATTTTTTTTATGTGACTGTGTAATTAAGTACTGGTCTTGCAAGATTTTTGCTGATATAGTAAATAGCATGTGGTATTTTTCCTTTTTCTTGCCCTACAACTACACCAATTTATTTGTCAGAAGCATCAAAATGTATATGGAAAGGGATTTCCCAATTTGGTACTTGTAATACAAGTGATTCCATGATATCTTGCTTGATTAGATCAAATGCTTTCTAGTAGGTATCGGTCCATTGAAATCTTTAGTCATTAGTAAGAACATAGGGGCAACTATTTTACTTTAGTCTTGTATCAATCTTCTATAGTGTTACGATTTTCCTATGAAGCTTCTAAGATCTTTTAGTTTATGTGGGAGGTAGATTGATTATAAATTGGATCTTTGTAGGATCTAGAGTGATTCCTTTTTCATAAACATAGTTCCCTAACACTACTCCCTCATCCATCATTAACTGGCATTTTTCATTACTCAATAAAATATTAACTTCTATACATCTGTTAAGAATTTTTTCCAATTTTATGAGGGATTCTTCAAACTCATCTCCATATGGAGTAAAATCATCCATTTAAATTTCCATTCGGTCATGGATGAAGTCAACAAAAATACTCAAGACTTCTCTTTGGAAGGCAACTAGGGAATTGCAAATTCCAAAAGGAAGGACTCTATAGGAAAAAGTCCCCCATGCACAAGTGAATGTATTTTTGCGTTGGTCTGCCATATGAATTTGTATATGGTTATATCCACTAAAACAGTTTAGGAAGGAGAGGAACTTCTTGCATGCTAGGGTATCCAATACCTTGTCAATAAGTGCTAATGGAAAGTGATCTTTTTGTGTTGCTTTGTTTAGTTCTCTATAGTCTATACATATTACAGACTCTCCATTTTCCTCCCTTTTTTTGGAACAATCACTGGCGGTGACACCCATTCACTATTTGATTTAGGGGAGATGAACCATGCATTAAGGAACTTTTGTAATTGTGTTTTAACAATGTCCCTTAAAATTGGATTCATTCTATGTTGTGGTTTCCTAATAGAGGTGGCATCATCCTTAATGCATATATGATGTTGGAAAATGGTTGGGATGGCTCCCTTCATATCCGGATAACTCCATGCAAACATTGTTTGATATTTAATGAGTATTTGGATAAGCTTTCTCTCTTGTTTAGGTGTCAAATGGCCACTAAATTTCAATTTTATGTTAGGAGAAAATTCTATGGTTTTGGTGGTTTTTTCTATTTGTTCCATAAGACAAAGTTTATACCATAAGGGCTCCTTGGTCCCTACAATCTCCAAATCAGAAATGGCATGGTTTTCTCCAAAATAGGTAGGGGTATCATAAATATTTTGGATAAAGTTAGAGATTATTGTGTCTTCTTGGGGGGACCTGAGTGCTAATACAAGATCAATGGTTAAAACATGTGGAAAAGGTGGATTAAGATATGGTGGATCTATGATAGGGTGTCGTTCTACTTTAGGCTCTTTTTCCATAGGTTCCTCTTCTGGTGCACTATGTTATGCGAGAGGAGGAGGTGTATCTAATAATTCCTCTGGTTCATCTGTTGGTTGTGTTACAATTATTCCAAAATGCAAGTTTAACTAATTTATTTATATGGTATCTAGAGAATATGTTGGATAGTTGGACACTTCAGTATTATATGTGGCTTGAACTTGTCTATTATTAAGGTTCAAAATGGGTTGGGTTGGCAATGGTTTCCTCGATATTGAAGGGCTAGTATTTTGAACTTGTGGCTGCGTGGCATTGGTCTCTAGAGGAGGAATAAGAGTGTGTACTTGTTGTTGTTGCTTCCATCTTGTTGTAGCAAAGTTATATCCAAAAATAAGAGGTATAGGTTGAGGATTCTGCCATGGATTTTGCATAGTTGGTTCCCAATCAGGTGTAGGGTAAGACAAATGGACATACAGGTTTTTTGGTGTGTAGGTAGGATGAAATGGTTGTTGATTATAAGGTTGTTGATATGGTGGATTATATGTTTGGTAAGGTGATTTTCCTTGGAATTTTGAGTATTGTGGTTGACTATAAGGTAGTTGAAAGGGTCTCTAGAATCATGGCCTCATAGGATTGATGCAACTAATAGATTTAGTTGTGCCTAATGGTTCATATAGGTTGGATTTTAGAGAGCCTAAGTAAGGAAATTTATATGTGGGGTGTGTATCAGAGTAGATCCCCCAACATTTATCTTTCTTAGCACTTGCATGAGATTCAAAAGGTGCTCATTTATTTTATGTTTCTTTCTACACTCTAGGCAGAAAAAAACTAATGCTCTGTTTGACTCTTCTTTCTTTAGTTTGGATGGATTCCATCTGTAAATCCATTGAGTGTAAGATATATGTTTTCATATCGTTTAGCATATCCATAAAGTTTGATTTGGTAATTGTAGAACTAGAAGGTTGAGCTAAAAAATTAGAAGGATCCATACCCTTAGGTTTTTTCTTTATGGATATGGAATGATTTTTGAAAATTTTCAAAATCTCATCGTATTGTTTTTGGTAGATATCTCCATTGGCTAAGAGGTTTATAGTTTCTAGGATGTCTTCCCTTACTCCCCAAATAAGTACAACCTTCAGTGATTCTTCATCCAAAGTACAGGTATGAGCTCGTCTATAGGTAGGCTAAAATCGTTCCTCGTAGTCTTATAATTATTTATTTGGTCCTTGTACCATCCTATAGATCTCATCTCTAGCTTCCCTAGCCTTACAATAATATCTGTATTTTTTAGTGGAAGTATATTTCATTTGATCCCAGGTAGAAATACTATTAGGATCCAAACTCATAAACCATCTTAGAACAAAGTATTTTAGGGTTGAGGGAAATAGTTTCAATTTTCTACATCCATGATGTAATCATAAGTTCTAGAGAGAACCTCAAATTCAAATAGGAATGTGTTTGGGTCCTCGGAGGTTATCCCATGGAAATCAGGTAATGCAGTAAGGTTAATTTTATTTATCCTGGCTACATCATTGGAATCCCCTTGAATAGGGAAATTAAAAATAGGAGGTTTCTTTTCATTGTTGTCTGACATGTTGTGGTTTTCACTTTCTACGTTAACAAAATTGTCAGATGGAAAATATTCTTCCCTCTTCTTCTTCTTGGTGACATATGTTGAGCATATGTAGGCTTAGGAATCTCAAGATTCTTTCCCTACTCGTTATTACGGTTATTATTAAAAATAAATTGGCCGAACTTGTCCTGTATTTAAGCGTTCATTCCAAGTTGGAATATGCTTTTGTGTTTTTTTTCTTCCCTTTTCTCTTTTTTTTTGACTTTTATGGTTTTTTTTATAATTTTATCAGGTTTTTCTTGTGTCTAAAGGTTTTTTAAAAGGATAACTATTATAATGAACAGATAAAATAAAAATAACTAACTAAAAACCGTGTTATGAGAGAGAGACTTACCTGGTAGCATGCGTTAAATTTCATGAACCATAGATCTACAAGCCAAAATGAGAGCTATCTGAAAAGAAGTATGCAGTGGAATTATAAAATCAATGTAAACTAAACAACGAATTTATGAATTTTTTTTCACACAATCAGAGAAGTATTGATCATATTATCATTACATCAATCTCAATTAATTAATCTGTAATACAATGGTAGTACAATAAATAGAATTCAAAAATTGTGGATAGGATTCAAATTCACCAACTCAATATGAATGGATAGCTAACTCAGTGTGGGAATAATCACGTCTAGAGCTCACTAGTTAACTCCGGATAGCCAAATCAGTCTACAATCAGTTAACTGATGATGGTAGGTGACGGTAGGTAAATAAAATCACCCACACTCCCATGAATCATGTAAATTGGTGCTAATCAAACCGACTATGATATAACTGATGGTAACTTAAGCATAATTGTGCATGAATGACTACCTACCACATCCAAATGAAGGTGACTGCTGGTGGAACTCAAAGAGGGTCCCTATAAAATAGGGATTGACACCATGACACTATTGGAACTAAAACTCAAAAATGTAGATTACTCTTGAGCATGCCCCCCCTTACTCCAGTAAAGTTAAAAAAGGACCTCATAAGATAGGAAAAAATGACGAATAGATGATGTGGGTAAAGGGAGGATTAATTAATGCTAACACCCCCCCTAATCCTAGCTTTGGATAACTTGGGCCTTGGAAATTGGGCCAAAAGTCACCCTTACAATCTAAATGAAATAAAATATTTCTTAATAAAACAAGGAAAATGGGGAAAACCTCATGGGACCCCACGCCCCCCCACGCCCTCAAAATAAGTAGGAAATCAGGAAACAAGATTCCATACTTTAGAGAAAAAAATTCTCTTTGAGTAAAAACTCATGAAAAAATTGTTGCAATCTGCAACTTTGTGGAGTAGTAATGTAGAATGTTGGTTCTTATGTGCACTAGTTTCCTGGGACTATGCATGTGAACTTTTCCATCTTCTTCCAATATGATGATGGATACTAGAAGGAGTATTTCCTTTGTCTCTTCTTTCTAGAGGAATAGTGACTTGATCCTATTTGTTCTTTAGTGGGCCATATTGTGGATGAGTCCTTATCATCAAGTATAATCTCTCAGGGATTTTGTTGCACCTCACTGGAGTAAGTGAAACTGAATGAGAGAGTGCAACATGTTCAATTTGATATTGGGACCTCGTTCTTCTTCTGTCACCTATATCCCCAACAACATTCCCAGCCGCTTTAATGAGTTTTTGTGTCCATTTAGGCCTCTAATTTGGAATAGGAGCTAGAACTGGATCTAGATCCTCTTGAGGTTCAAACTCAATATCAAGATCATGTTGATCTTGTTCCTCATCTTCTTAATTTGAAACATTATAAAATACATCATTAACAAAAGGTGTAGATAGAATGTTTTTACCTCTCCTTTCGAATGGCAATTGATGTTGTACTAGATCCGAGTATGACAGAAAGTGTGAGAATTCATATGCCTTGGAGGCATGGTTTTTAATACCCTTTGTTATAATATTCTTAGTTAAGATATATGTGATCTCCACTGATTCAGGATCAAATACTTCTCGCATTGGTGAGCCAATATGTGTTATATAGTATACTAATAACAAATTTGCAGCTAAGGAGGGAACATAGAGTACATTTATGAACACTCCATGCTTTTACTTGATAGAACTCTTTCCTTCGGCTTGAATTTGAGTGTCATCACCCATGTGAATTCTAGGACCATAAATAGTTTGTAATGAAGAGAACGATTCTCTAGATGCAACCATATGATTGGAGGCTCTTGAATCAATAAGGCATGTGCTTTTGAAAATCTGTACTTCAGTGCATGGCATCTCTCATCATGATCTTCAGACTTTTATTTAGAGTCAGTCTTCCTTTTTCCTTCAGGGAGGGAAATATTGTCTTGCTCAAGGATTTTTTCCATTTGATCAATGGTATTATTCATACAATGAATTTTTGGATGAAATCCTCTCATAAAGTAGGAGCATTGATCTTTCTCAAATTTCTTGTTCTCGTTCTTCTTGGAAGCCAAGGCTACATGAGAAGAATTATGGTTCTCCTTTGACTTCGAATACAAATTTTTATTCTCCTTTCCTCTTTGCTTCCCTCTTTCTTGTGCATTCCCAAAGTCTCCATCTAAGAGGGACTAATTCTTGGATGCATTGAGCACTCCCATCTGAATCAATTTGTCTTTCTCCTGGATCAATGACTGTACAAATACATATAGAGAAGGAATTTTCCAATTTGGGATGGATACTCTTCTAGAGTGGAATTTGGATACAGAGACTGATAATTCTGAGCTAAGATTTCTCATAATTGACTGCACAAATTGCTCATCCTTCCTCTCTATCCCACATTGCTTGCATTGCAAGACTAGGGCTTTGTATTTCAGAAAGAATTGTTGAATTGTCTCGAAGTTGTTGGGATGGAGTGCAGTGAGCTCATTCTCCAAAATATGGCCTCTAAGCTCATCTTGTTTTCCAAACAAAGATTAAAGCTTGTCCCATACTTCCTTCGGAGTTCTGAGTCACTCAAGGTGGAACAATAGTTCCTTGGGGATGTGCATGCACATGAAGACGAAGGCTTCATCCAACCTATTTGAAAAATTGGATTTCTCCACATACTGTTGGGGATCGACTTCTCTTCCCATTTTCATCCTATATAGGCCTTTTTTGAACAATACTATCTACATATATTCCCTCCAATGAATGTAATTGAAGGGTGTAAGGATTCTAGGTGATAGAGAAGAAGAATTCTCCATTTCGTTGTATGTTGATCAACAAATCTTCAAGATATATGTAGGTTCCTGTAAAATCATTACAAAAGAAACTTCAATTCGCAAACATTTGTCAAATCAAACATTTCCACATCGACATGTGCAATTTTTTAGAGTCCGTCACACCTAGACAGACTTATCTGGACATAATCCAGAGGGAGCAATGTGATGATTCCAGGAACTATGCGAAAACTCAGTTGCTTTTGGTGCAAGCATGGAGGTTTATGAGGTTTGTTGCTGGCCTGAACATAGGATATGATACCATGTTAAATTTCATGAACCATAGATCTACAAGAGAAAATGAGAGCTATCTGAAAAGAAGTATGCAATGGAATTATCAAATCAATGTAAACTGAACAACGAATTCATGACATAAATTTCACACAAATCGGACAAGTATTGCTCAGACTATCATTACATCAATTTCAATTAATTAATCAGTAATACAATGGTAGTACAAGAAATAGTATTCCTGTGTATTACTATTTGGACAATGTAATACAATGTGTGGAATGTCATCATAATACAATGGTAATTAATCAGTAATACAATGGTAGTACAACAATGGTAATTAACAACAAATGGTAATACACAAA
This sequence comes from Pseudotsuga menziesii, assembly GCA_001517045.1. Taxonomy (NCBI): domain Eukaryota; kingdom Viridiplantae; phylum Streptophyta; class Pinopsida; order Pinales; family Pinaceae; genus Pseudotsuga; species Pseudotsuga menziesii. The sequence continues at coordinate 10,364 of LPNX010212302.1, read as the reverse complement.
TGGTAGTACAACAAATGGTAATATACAAATGGACAATGTAATACAATGTGTGGAATGTCATCATAATACAATGGTAATTAATCAGTAATACAATGGTAGTACAACAAATAGTATTTGAATACCGTGGATAGGATTCGAATTCACCAACTCAATATTACAATGGTAATTACTGTGTAGTACAAATTGTGTAGTACTGGTGGAATACTGTGTAGTACAAATTGTATTACTGTACTAATTGTGTACAGTATTACCTGAGGGTATATTGTGTAGTACTGGTGGGATACTATTTGTTGTACTACCATTGTATTACTGATTAATTACCATTGTATTATGATGACATTCCACACATTGTATTATGATGACATTCCACCATTGTATTACATTGTCATCATAATACAATGGTAATACAATGGAATGTGTGGAATTCGAATCCTATCCACAGTATTCAAATACTATTTGTTGTACTACCATTGTATTACAACTGCAAAGAAAACCCCTCTATGATCATCACCAGCCAAAACAGGTATACGCTCCATCAATTTTCCCCTGCTCGCCTCTGTGAATAGTCGGACGACTCCCTTCGTCCCAAAAAAACCCTAACCTCAAACCCTCCCATCTCCTCCTAAATCGATCAACACTATCCCAAGCACTCTATTCATCATACTTTGTGTGCACATTCATAAAACTATGGAGATGTAAATGCTCTACCTCCTTCGGATTTAAATCTATAACCTTCTTAAAAAAACACATTAATAAAGTACAAAAATAAATTCACAAATACATTATTCCCTCTATCCAATTTTAAATTGTGAAAATTTTCATGGATAAAATCAAAATAGGGAGACAATATGTTTCATTGTGAAAATCTCCATCATAACACACCTAGTTTTTACTTTTGTACCCCCATTGATGTGAACGTTGAAGTTGTTTAAACAATCATATCTTAGTATGTGACCAACCTAAAATTTTGGTAGGAGTAGTCTAACGGGTCGACGATTTCGCCCGGCGTTAGACTACTCCGTCTACCACCGTCACTGTTGAGAAAACCCGACGTCCGGAGTCCAAGCCTTAGCGAAATCACATCAAGGTCCATCAATTTGTCAGCTTTTCAACGCTGTCGTGGATTTTCTGCCGATTGCCGTCCCGTCGCCGCTGCCAACGCCCCAACATTTACTCCACCACCCGGTCGGTTGGTGGCTACTCCCTCCCTCGTCGACCCGAGTTCCCTGCTGATTTCGAACGCAGACTCTGCATCCATCCCCTACTCCCTCCCGGCTTCGAACCTACTCCTTTCAGTTTTCATTTTCATAAACAAGGTGCAACTCAGATTTGTTTGTTTGGATTATTTTACGAAACCTCTAAGTTGCAGCGAAAACAGGCAGAAATGGCGATGGAAGTGCGGATAATGAATATTGTCTGCCATCAAAATTGCGTGCTCGCGCACTGGTTGTAGTTAATACGCGGCCATCTCCAATGCTCAAGGTAAACCTATTTTATATTTCACAGATCAAGAAGGTTAGAACTGATATATATAGATCGATATAGTAATTATTTGTTTGAGTATTGCTCATGAACAGAATCTTGATAGCAATATGAAAACTCCAACTCAAGTAATGTGGGGTAACAAAGTAGGGCTTTGGTTGTTCCCGTTACCGATGGTTCACTACGAAGATCCCTTGGAATACTGTCGAGCTACAAGTAGTACATCGAGGATTAAAAAGTTTTCTTTTGAGTCTTACTTCACAGTGGTCTTCTCCACATTAATGGCAACCAAGGTATCCCTATATTTGTTCACATGATATTTGATGTTATTGGATAGACATGAGATTCATTGAACACAATTTGAAATGGCAGTTGTTGGATTACATAACCAACAAGTTAAATACGAGGACAACATTTTATTTCTCGAACGTGATTGGGCCGGCAGAGGAAATTGAATTCTGTAACAATCAAGTTACTCACATTATTCCCACCACATATGTAAACCATAATGTGAGTATTATTAGTCCTTGTTTCATTTACTGCATAATATATGTATTTGGATTTGTAAAGGCATATTGTGAGTTAATGAATGAATGAATGTCGAAGCAGTCGATGATGATGCATTTCATAAGCTACGGTGGGAAGGGGAAGCTCATAGCATTGGTATCCGAGGAGGTGGTTCTAGATCCGCAGCAGCTTTGCTCAGATTGTGCGGATGCGCTGCAAAAAATGAAAGAAGCTGCCAATAAATAGCATGTCCTCCTTTTGTAGCTACCTATTAACAAGTGACCTAGGCTAAAAAAAACACTCTTATTTTTGCCTTGATCATGACTCACTTTCAAGATTCTTGCTTTATGTTTGTCACACACTTTTCTTAAAAACAACGCATATCAATGTCATATCCCGTGTTTGTTGTAATGTGATTTTGGAATTTGGTTGGTTCCATGCATTTGATTGTCTATTTACGAGATGAATTGTAGTTTGTTTTTTCTTTCTTTGGACATTGTAGGTAAGAAAGGAGGCCAAAACTGTACTAAGGTTTTATGTATGAATGTTTTTAATTTTTTCCTTTTGATGTTTGAATGTTTTTAATTTTCTTATTTGGGATATATTAAATTTTAAATTTACTTTTCAAGTTGTTATGTTTGTTTTTTTAACTTATTTAAGATGACATTTAGATTGTTTTTTAATAAAAAAAAACATGTTATTTGATATTCAAAATTTAGAATCAAAGTTACATATAATCTATAACATTCTTCTTCCTCTACACATAGGAGAATACCAACCATTCATGTGAAGCAAACTTCTATCCATATCTATCTTTATCCCGATAGATTATTAAGGTTGTTTATTTTTTCTCCATAATCATCCACAATCTGCTTGTCGCTTTGATCATTATATGTATTGTTTATAGTGTTAACCGACCCTTTGAGGTTTTTCACCTGGAGGGACAGGTCCTTGTATTGTTTATAGTGTTAACTGACCCTTTGAGGTTTTTCACCTGGAGGGACAGTTCCTTGATCATTTCTTCTAGATGTGGGGTAATCGACAATTTCTATGGGCTTCCAACCATTCTAATTTGATACTGAATATTGTGGGCTGAGTTCTAAGTAAGAAAACAAAGTGTGAAAATGGTTAACAGATTACCTCACACCCAAAAAACCACCTCTCCACTCCGGGCATGCCTCTTCCTTATAAATACCACCACCGATGCTAATGAGTGCAACTACGATTTTATAGTTATGCTTTAGAGCAACAATAGGATCCACAAATGGATCTACAGATAGATCAAGCAGATTTGTTTATGTCCCCGAACCATAATTATCACACAGTCCGATGATAATCTAATCTACAGTGGTTAATTGACAATTAGCCTGGCTAATCAACATTTATATGTTATTTTAATTTGCAACATGTTGATAAATTTCAATTCCAGGCATATGACACATTTCAGATTTGACATTCAATGATAAGTGTTGCACATAACAATTAGATCCAAGTTAGAGTTCATGTGTCTAGACTGGGCAAATCTAGCTGGCAAGCAATATTTCTACCATTAGGTAACTGGTCCTGGAGAACACTCCAAATATCTCCATGTGTGAAACTAAGTCTAGGTCTGTATTGTCATATTGGAGAGTCCAGTTACATCAAAACTTAAACTAATGTTGACACTATATGAAGTACGAAATGTTTTCATAATAAAAGAATTATAGTGGCAGTGAAATGATGATCGTACACGATATGGTTAGTCAAGTCAACATGCCATATATTGATGTTTTCATTTAATAAAAAACTTCTGGTGGCAGTGAAATGATAGATAGTACACGATATGGTTAGTCAAATCAACATATGATATATTAATTAAAAATTAATGTTGATAGCTAAACAATATGAATAAACACTATAAGGTTTTGAGTATGATTTTTCTCATAGAGAACAATAAGCACTGGGCAGAGTAACAATTAATGATGCGGCTGTGGGGCATAGCAACAGGATTTAATTTTACTGTTGATCTAACAGTTGCTATGCTCCATAGCCACAGCATTAATTGCTATGCTGCCCGGTGTTTATTGCTCTCCCCTAGATATTAGGTGTTTAGATGTTGATTTTTACATCCATTACACTGCATGTGAATATCATCGATGTGATGTGATGTGATGTGATTTGGATAACCTCCCTTTATTGGGCATAACCTAAACACAATTCTTATTTTTTATAAAAATTCGTTGTATTCCAATCAAAAGTTTATACTTGTTGCATTTATGAAAGTTATTTGGAAAACCCAAGGGAGCACATTGTGAACCTTTGTTCGTTGTCTTTTTCTTTATTTGTTTGTCGGCCATAAATTAGGTGTTATGTGAGAAACCTTTCACCTTTTTTTCCCTAAAAGACTTGTATTATGGTTCTTTGCTCTAGAATTGGGAATTCATTTGGGATTGTCTATGACGCCATGGACCGGGATGTGTTTAGTGTTATAGTGAGAGATGATGGTTTGGTAACCCACCCCATACATTTTTGGGTGTCTGAAACCGGTAAGTTTTCTTTTCATGGTAATTACCATTTTTTTCTTTCTCTAAGAAATTTCTTAAATAAAACCATCCCATCATTTCCTCTTTTAATGACCGGATTCCAACATGGGATTTTATCAAACATAAGAATTCTAATGCACATGGTCATGATTGATACAATTTTGAAATGTGTTTAAAAGCATGGTCATGGTCAATACTTTCATATACTTCTTTTGTCATTGTGGAGGATTTATGACTAAATAAAAAATCATCCATTTATAATATCAATAGTGTCACACGTTATATGAATTAGCCTGATAAAAAGTGTGTGTCATATATTACATAATACATTTTTTATAGTTTTTTTAATGGAAATACAGAAAAATAATTTTATTTAATTCTTATAAATGATTTGCTTAAGGGGATGGGAGACGCATCAAAATTGATTCAATTTCCATTCTTGAATGGAATATTTCATTATTTCTATGGCTCTCACTTGTATCAAACATGTCTTACAAAACAATAAAATAAACATTGTCAATTAGCAACACAATATTACATAATACATTCTTTATATTTTTTGTATGGAAATATAGAAAATAATTGTATTTCTTTCTTATAAATGATTTGCTTAGGGTGGATAGGAGACACCATATTGGATTCAATTTACATGTATGAATGGAGTATTTCATTCTTTCCATGACTTTCACTTGTGATACAATGTCGTTCGAAACAATAAAAATAAACATTTTTTCAATTAGCAACAATTGAAAAAAAAGGGCAATCTTTAAAGTATATTGATTCAAAAATATGAAATTACCTTCTTCTTTGTCCCCACCTTTCTTATCTTCATCCTTTGATGGCGGTTTAGTATTTTTTGAAGATTCCACATAGTGATAATCATCTTACTTGGGATTTCCATTCCTTAATAGACGATTCTTCCAATGCATTTTTGTCTCCAACATCTATATGTTTTTCTAAGTATTGAAAACAATTTTAGTGTTAACAAGTAATTAGGAAAAATAGAAATTTCCAATAACTGAACTATATCCATAACAACACTTGTTGAATTGTCTCCATATAAATGAAACAAGAACTCTATTTCCTTGTCTATTCACTAAATGAACAAATCTACATCCATCATATAATGAAACAACCATGCCTTCAACCGATGTAAACCTATAAAAAATGTTGTCCCAGAGTATTGTAACAATTTCTTTTGAAATAAACATGTTTTTTTGGATCCAATCTCAAATAAAATTATGAAATATCACTAAGTTACTCATTAATGTCATGCCAATCCATCTCTGTGTGATGAATACAGACATTGTCTCCTTCAAGTATAATTATCTAATACTGTATAACAAATAGTCCTACGAAGTAACTTTCTGAATAATTCCTATAAACGCTAAGGAATGGGTACTCTTTAATAAGCTTCTTTGATCTTTTGTTTAATTGACATAAATTATAAACATTATGGTGCAACTTTCTACATTTGAATTGAGGTAAATTAATAATTCAAGGAAATCAAGTTCCATCCTCTCATGAACACAATTAATCATATCGACAATAAGAATATCACAACAAAGTTTAAGTCGAATTAAGATGATATCCATCAAAGTGTTGCACAATGAAAATTGAAAAAAACATCAACAAACAAAGGGAAACATATATTTCTTAGATTAGACTGGGACACTAATCTAGTAGTGGTGAATATATAGGTCTAGAATATTTGAATCATTCTTAGGGAATTTAGGCTCATCTTCATCATCATGTCTCTTTTTCCTGTTTTTCCATAGATTTTGTTCGCTTCTTCAAGAATAAAATCCATCATAGCTACATGGAATGATTTGGAGAATTTTTTTAAACTTCAATCACATTTCTTTCAAATACTTGTGAGAAGTATAGAACTCTTTATCCATCACTTTGAAGTATTCACAAATCATATTTTGAGAACATATTTCATCTTTCATCTGCTTGTAATATTCCGCTAAAGTGTATGCTTGAGAATAATGGTAAACTATTGTAGAGAAACAAATATATCCATGCACTATTTTACTTTCTACAATTTAGGTCACATAATGGTCCAAAAAATTAGAACCATATTACTTTTTTATTATGTACAAAATCATATTACATGATGATATTAAGTGAGTATGCCAACGAACTATTTTGATAAAGTTTGAAGACATGCAACCATTTGTTCCACAAATCATTAATATCAAGATAATATTCATCTTGTCTTTGAGTGAAACATAAAAAATATCTATATATTAATTTAATTTTTTTTATAAACAAACAAAGTTAAAAAGTAAAAAAAAAAACAATGTCATTACAAATCAATTAAAATAATTTGTAAATATGCCTCTACAAAAATTTAGTTTATATTTGCCAATCTTCTGATATGGCATATCCCTTCCCTTGGTGCAAATTTCTATTACTATAAACCAATTCCTCCCTTTGTTTAATTACTTGATCAATTAAAGGAATGTTAGTAAATTCATTGTTAGAAATATTTTGATATTTTCATAATTTCAAAACGATGCCCTGTGGAACATGTTTATGAATAAAATGAGCATTGCAAAAATGGTATTTGGAATGAACAAAATGACATTTGGGAGTTCATAGTATTTTATTTTGGGCCAATATTTTATTTTTTCCATTTAGGATATAGAAATTCAAGGTATTCATATGAACTTCATCTTCATCTTGAGGATCATAAGGAAGACATATGACCCTATCTTAAGGAAATACGATAGCCTCTTTGAGTGTTGTTGTAAATGTTATGACAAAGAAATAAACAAGCTTGGACACTTCTTTCTATTTACTTTTCAATATTAAAATGTGGAGGTGGTTATTTCACATTTAACATCAATAGCAATAATTTTTTGTCGGAATAGAAAATATTTGATTTTTTCTTTTTGAATTCCTTCCAATTTATCAAAAGCTTTTACTGGCCTTTTGTATGTGAGATTTTAAATAAATCCCTTTCAATGTCTTAAAAATTGATTGGATGATATCATTTTTCTAAATCACTTATACAATACATTCTAAGGATTGTTACCATATTTTCATGATGAATATTCATGTCAAGATTGCTCATCATATTTATAAAATGCAATTCAAAAGAGGTTTATCTTAACAAATAACTTTTTCTTAAAATAACTAAACCATAATTATTAAAATTAGTTTCCTTGTATTTTAGGGAATACTCATTCAGAATATGTAGATGATAATTACAAATTGGATGGTCATATTGCATTAGAAATCGTTGATCACATCCGTATTCATAGAAATTCCAATGAAAGAGAATTTTTCTTCCTCCACAAAAAAAAATATAAATCCATGTAGAAATGTGATGGCTTTACAAAGTCAAAATACTACTCTTCTTCTTGAAATTCTCCAATGTTATGTTACATTATTACGTGGAGAAACAAAATTTCCTTTAATTGGTTAAGAGTTACAAACCTTGACATTTTGACCTACAAGTTCCAATCCATCGATCAAACATCCTGTACAAACATCCCCCAATCTACAATGCATTAAAATGACACTTCTTCTTTAGGAGCAGAAGTCATCTCTTGAAAAACTCTTGGTCGATTTCCTTTTCGATTCACCTCAACTGCCACACTCCCATTCTTATTCTTATGATCCTCCTTCTCCGTCCCCAAAACACCAAACTCACTCCAAATCTTCAACACGGGATGTTGATGCTGATGCTGATGCTGATGCTGCTGATTGATTATCCTCCCCATTTCTTCCAACGTACAGAGCATGAAATGGATCTGTTTTTTCCTATGTTTTCAAGAAACTTGACCGCTTGTCCTGAGGACAATTAGTGAACATGATGTTCTGCTGATAGCACAGAGTAATCAGGCTTTCTTGGAAAAAGGGGCTCCGACTCGGCTCAGACTGTCATTTCCATTGTTCATAAAAATCTATTTCACTGAAACGTGTGAAACGATACGTCGATACCGGTGCAAAAAATCCTATGCGCAGTAAACGCCGCTGGGCCGTTAACAATCTTTGCATCAGTCGGCCATGAGAAATAAAACATCTTATGCTCTGTCTTTCCAGGCCAGAGAACATAAAATATCAACTAAAGATTCAGGAAACAGTCTGAAATCCGAGACAATGAAGAATTATGAACTTAAACGCCTTGAGATTACGGAATTTAAAACCGTCTTAGAAAATATGAACTTAAACACCTTAAGATTCCAGTATTTAAGTATTCTTTTACAATCTTCAGCTCCCAAAATATCAGAGGATAAACAGAAATTTCGTCAATACCTTTTATCTTTTGGCTTCGAATTATATTGACACTGCAATCTTTGGAAATCTGGATCAAGAAGGATTCTGCATTGGAAGCAATCCCTCCGCGGTCGTTCGTCGTCCTTCATGCGTGAAAGGATTTCCATGATGAACATACATTGTTGATATACACGAAAGGGAAGAAGCCACTAGATATGCAATGAACCTGGACCTGAGATCAAGAATAGGGTTCAGAAGAAGATCGTGACGGTTTGATGAAGAAAGCAGGTGAGATTTCAGTGCTGTACGATCCAGATCTGGCGCTAATCATAATGAACCAGAGGACGTGAACCAGAGTGTGGATGCAGGCGCCGGAATCGTCTGGTTCGAAGCCGGGAGGGAGCAGGGGATGGATGCAGAGTCTGCGTTCGAAGTCGACGAGGGAGGGAGTAGCCAACAACCCGCGGGTGGTGGTGGAGTAAATGCTGAGGCGTTGGCAGCGGCGACAGGAAATCCACGACAGCGTTGAAAAGCTGACAAATTGATAGACCCTGATGTGATTTCGCTGAGGCTTGGACTCCGGATGCCGGGTTTTCTCGACGGTGACAGTAGTAGACGGAGTAGTCGACCGTAGTAGATGGAGTATTCTAACGCCGGGCGAAATCGGGCGAAATCGTCGACCCGTTAGACTACTCCATTTTGGTAAGTCATTTACATAGACTAGAACTTTCCTCAAATTTGAAATGTAAAAGGAATATTTTTTCTTTAATTAATGTTTTTCCTTTTACTCGAAAATTGACCGTGTTTGAATTATTACACGTAACGTCTTAAAAATGTATGACCGTTAGTCTGTAGAAGCCACCTGGGCCGTCAGATGCAGCAGCGGGAGAAATCAAGGGTTGAGATCCGTCCCACTTTCTACATTCAAACTTTTGAATGAGAAAGCGGAGAGGGTTTGGGAGGGAGTGGTGCATCTGCATATTATTTGCAATTGGAGCACAAATTCACCGCACAATATAAACAATTTCACTGAACAAGGAGAGTGAGACAACAGTAATAATGGGCACCACGATTCAAGCGAATACTTACCCATCTGGAATCACAGAGTCAAGAGGGGAATAGCACGAAAATCATTCTGCGCGCCGAAAACCCAGCTTTAAATCCCCATTGTAGGGTCTGCTCAATCGTGCCGTTGAAGAGAAACGATTGTCCTGATTTTAGTCTCACAGGAACCCGACGATCTACAGCTCAGTCGAGTGCAAATTGGAGGTATGTTGGTTTGAATCTTCTCAGAGTTTGGAGAAATTAGAAACTTTAGTCTGAAATGACGATTGCCTCAGCTAAGTCTATTTAAGTTCATGATATTGATGCCGCTAAACTGTTATCTAGGCGTTTATAATGTTTTCTTTTTCAGATATTATGCTTGCAGTTGTAATGCTGTTATTGTTCTTGCTTCTTGCAGGATTCGAAGCAGTAAGACTTCATTTTGTCGAAATCAAGCTCTGCAAGATTTTTTTAAGATTTTTCTTCCATTTTTGAAATCCTGGGTTTTGGGGAAATTTGAGGGACTGGTATTTTCTTGTCTTCTGCTAGGATTATTGTCAGTAATCATCTCAGGAAAAA
>LPNX010212275.1:59224-72881 GCA_001517045.1 Pseudotsuga menziesii | reverse complement strand
TGTATCTGCTGCTCTGTTTGTCATTTTTTGTTGTTGATGTTGTATATGGGATCAGGCAGTCCTCATGCAGTTATGTATATGATGTATTTTTCTGCAGTTACGTATCTTCTTGGCAATCTTCATGCAGTATGTGCCATTTATATTTTGTAACGTTGGCTCTGGGATTTAGCAGTCATCCTGTTGAGATGTAAAAGATGTCTTTTGATTCATTGAATAACAAAGACTGGTATTTTTTCCTCTGAAAAAAAATGTAAACAGAAGACGCAAGAGAATTGTTATTCTAACTCCCTTTGTATTATAAAATAAAATAAAAGAATGCAAGAACAACCTTGAAGAAAACATTAATGAGTATTAAGTCAAGAACCAAGCAATGCCTACCCTAGCTAATAACTGCGATGAAGTGGAAACCTACTCACCTAATGAGAGGGGATAGAGAGGCCTAGCCAATTCAGATATTAATTAAAGGGTGTATTTCACATATTCATACATAGAAGATGTTATTGATTTGATAGAAAAGATCTGTTCATTAAGTCACAACACTGGCATTCATTTCTTTAAAGGTAATAATCCAAGCAGGGGAAACTGCTCTATACTTAAATTAAGTATTCATGCTTTAAAAACATCTGTAAAAATATGTCAGCATAACCATTTGCAGCATGCAATATGGAGGTATGTACATCATTTAAAATTCTAAAAAATCAAAACTAAAATATCCAGTCTAGGGCTTAACTCCCAAGTTCCTTAAAAGCATTGTTAAAAACCATGCCAAGTTTTCCATGTTTATGCTATGCACTAACTGCATGGGGGAAGACTCCAGAATATTAGTGAGCGCAGGCTCAAGAAGTCCCCATGACAGTCCAGGGAGGCCATTGATTGCACCTAAGAGCTATGTCTATAGTTTTGGTATTTTTTTTTAGATCTGGTTACAACAAGACCCTTGATTCAGGGATGGAAATTCATAGTCAGATTGGTGAAGGAGGCCTTGGAGAGTTGGGGAATAAGTGGTTTACAAGATGAGATAATGGACCCCTTGTCTGTAGGTAGAGGATGCAAGAAGAAAACTAAAAAGACAAGAAATGAAAATGCAATAAGATAGAAAATATGAGCGAATATGAGCTATTGCTTAGAATTTTATGAAGCAAAAGAGAAAGCTCCAAGTGTGCCTTATGTAGCTTTGAAATGATCTATTTATAACATATTTACCAACATGTTTTTACCATTCCTTTTGTTGTTGGAGGGTGAGGTTTATTAATTATTAGATTATTGGGTGGTTGATGGATATTTGGGTGGTTGTTGCTGGTGGCTTCTAGTCAGCTACAGTTAGTCGACAGCCGTCAAGATTACAGTTTTCAACACTCCCCCTTCAGCTTGAATTCTCAATGATGCCCAAAACTTTCCTTATATGTTCAAATATTTCTTTTTCCAATGGTTTGGTGAATATATATGCATATTGATCTTCACACTTGCAAAATTCAAGATATATTTCACCATTGTTGATAAGTTCTTGGAGGAAATGATATCTAGTATTAATGTGCTTGCTCCTTTTATGAAAAAAATGATTTTTTTATAGTTCTTTTGTTACATTATTGTCATGGTAAATTTTTGTTGCTCCTTCCTAATTTTGCATCAAATATGACATTATTCTTCTTATCGGCACTGCTTGACATGTTGCTGATGTTTTCGCTGCATATTCTGCTTCTGTAGTTGAACGAGTAACAATAGGTTGTTTTAGGGAAGAATATGATATTGCTACTGAACATGGATGGAAAATATACCGAGATGTGCTTTTTATGTCATCAATGTTTCCTGCAAAATAACTATCCATGTACCCAACTAGAATGAAATCATCTGATTTTGAATATAAGATGCCATGATTTATTTTCCCACTAATATATCTTAAAATCATTTTCCCTGTCTGCCAATGTGAATCCATTGGTGTTTCCATGAATCTTGAAATCAATTTGAATGCATACACAATGGCATGCCTTGTTGTTGTTGTCAAATACATCAAGATTCCTACCAATATTTTGAACAAACTTGGATCTACCTTTGTAGCCTTGTCTTCTTTGCTCAATTTCAATCATGTTGCCATAGGCATAGATGCTAGCTTGTAATTCAACATCTTGAACCTTTTCAAAACATCATTTATATATTTTATTTGACAATTAAAAATTCCATCATCTATTTGACTTACTTCTATGCTCAAGAAATATTTCATTAAGACCAAATATGTCATCTCAAATTGCTTTTTCAATGTTGATTTAAACAACCCAATTGAAAACTTTCCCGTAAATCTCAAATCATCAACATATAGGCATACAATTAATACATTACCTTGATTGTTTACCTTGATGTAAAGAGTTTGCTCACTATTGCATTTGCTAAAACATTGGCTCTGGAAATATGAATCAATGCTTGTTTCAGACCATACAAATCCTTTTTCAATCTATAAACTTTCCGTTCATGACCCAATATTTGATAACGTGATGGCTGCTACACATATACTTATTCTTGTAATATCCCATTCAAAAAAGATGATTTGACATCCATTTGATAAACTTTCCATTTATGATGCCATGCTATTTCTAACACTATTCTTAATGTCCCTGGATGCAGGTTCCAAGTGTCCCACATGCGGTGACGACCTTGGAAGGAGGGATGGAACGATGGTGAGAATGTCACCTCGTATTAAAAACCAACCCCGCTGACTATAATGGCATTTATCATACACCGATGACAAGGTAAAGGAATTTAGTGGTGGAAACGATGGAGGTCAAGAAAATTTACACGTTGTGCCCGCAGATGGCCCTACGGTCACGTCGAGCACTAGAAGACATAGGGTTATACTGCGTCGGGTTCTGGAAGGGGCATCACCAACTTAATTCACCACTTATGGTTTCTTGGTACTATTTTTTTATCACTTGGGTCATGGATATAACGTATTCAGTCTTGGGGACTCATCTAGTGTATTGCTCTCATCCCTGGACTGTAGCTCAACAATATTGCTACGTCTCCAGTCCATCCGAGAGTGATGCCTTGCATACTAGTATTTGTATTGGCCCTGTGGTTCAGCTTCACTACTATCTCAATATGTCTCGTTAGCGTCGAACACCCTGTCGAACTAGTAGTAGCAAAGGATGCACTCAACGAGGTTGACACCTGATGCAGGAAGACATGTATTCCAGTGGGGTTTCCATGCTGGTACGCAATTTTATTAATGAATGGGAATCCAGGATGATTAATGAAAATTTGGCTAGAGGTATTCAAGGGGGATGCTTCAATCACTACTAGATCCTTAGGAACATGATGGGATCCCTCATGGAAGGGATGGTGGGCACTTAGAACTATACTAGAATCTCTATTTTACAAGGAAAAACCAAGTTTAATGAACTTGACACTCTGCTCAATAGACATGATGCAATAGCAACATGGAAGTGACTGGCTCTTCGAATCTGTACGTTGGGAGAAAAGGGTAGCGGTAGCATTCCGATGATAGCCACAGTTTCAATGGACATGGGTTTTGTTCCATCTATGCCTCACTCTTCATCCATTCTATTTTCAATGCCATCTATAATCACCCAACTTCATCATAAATGGGTATGTTATATTAAAGTTTCAGTTCCTAAAACATATCCTCTTCATGTTAAGCGTTTTGAACCTTCGACTAATGGAGTGTTATATGGAGGCTATCTAATAATTGAGGAGAACCAGGAGAACCATTAGAGGAAATTTGGGGTCTAAAATGGGCCTTATAAGAAAACATGCCAAAATAAGGTCTTGTGAGTTGGAATTCAAGAACCAATAGAATTTCAATAAAATTAGTCAACCATAATGGCTGAATTGACATATTTGTCATAAAAAAACTACTTTTTTTGTTCGTATTTTCGACATATCTACCTATTTTTTTACGGAAATTTCGATCGGGAGAGCTTGTTGGATGCGGAATTTGATTCTGCATCCAACGAGTACCCACACTACATACTTTTGATGGACCCCACTACCCCAAAAACAAGAAATGCCTGCATACATCATCATCACATTTTTTAGGTATTTCTTGTTTTGGGGATAGCAGGGTCTGTCAAAAGTATGCAGTGTGGGTACTCGTTGGATGCAGAATCAAATTCCGCATCCAATGAGCTCTCCTGATCGAAATTTGAGTAAAAACACAGGGATGTATGTCGAAAATACAAATACAAAAAGTAGTTTTTTTCTTTCTTCCTCCAAAATTAAAAAATATTATTTTATTATTTTAACTATTATTTTATTATTTTCCTTAGGAGGCCCATTTTAGATCCCAAAATTCCTCTAATGTCAGACCCTGTAGCTTCGACCTGATGAAGATATGCATCCTGTTAGGCTCATTTCAGTTTTTTTCTTTTCATTTTGATAGTTTCATTTACTTCTGGTGTATTTACATGTCATCATTCTATGTCTATTTCTATGAACTCTTACGCACTGTTAAATTTTGTATTAGGATCCCATCTTCTAAATGGTTAATTGTTCCTGTTTTGCTAAGAACTGATTTTCTTTCTATGTTTTACAGGATGGGGTGGTAAGTTTAGAAGACCCCATTCACATGTCTAAGATGCTTTCTTTTGTGACTTTTTTGTTTGGACCGGTTAATATAGTGTAGACTTTAAAAAAAGCATTGTTCTTACTATATCTAATCTAGCTACTGGAGAAAAAGTATCATTGTAATCAATCCTGGGTTGTTGTGAATAACCCTTTGCAACTAACCTTGCATTATGCTTTGCAACATTTCCATCAGCATCCAAATTTGATTTATAGATCCATTTTACACATATTGCATCTTTTCCTTCTGGAATATTCACTAATTTCCAAGCTTGATTTTTCTCTATTGCTTCAATTTATTCATCCATAGCCTTTTTGTAACTTTCATATTTAATTGGATCTTCAAAACATATTGGATCAGCAATACAAAATAATGCAAAATCAGAAATCAAACAAGCATCATCATTACCTCGAGTTACCTCATATATTTCTTTAAGACTTATTCTCTTCACTGGACTTCCATCTGATCTTAAGCTATTACTTAAGTGATATCTAGGTGTTGACTGAGATATTGAATCGGATTGACGTGTTGATGTTGTGCTATGTGGATGGGATCCATTGTTAGGAGTTTGTTATTCATCAAAATATTTCATTTCAAATTGTTGTTGTTGATGTAGGTTTTCATTCCAAATCCATTCTTCGTATTCAAGAAAATTTACATCTCTACTTATTATAGTCCTTTTTGTGATAGGATTATACAACTTGTATGCTTTTGATTGCTTCACTATATCCCACAAAAATACATCTTTCTCTTTTACTATAGAACTTCTTCCTATTTTTAGTGGGAACACGTGCATATGCAATACAAGCAAAGACTCTTAAATTTGAAACATTATGCTTTTTATTACTCCATGCTTCCTGTGGTACTTTATCCTTGACACGCTTTCTGGGGGGACACTTCAAAATATATATTCCACAAGCTACAACTTCAGCATAATATTCATTTGGTAGTTGTTTATATTTCATCATGCTTCTTGACAGTTCCATTATTGTTCTATCTTTTCTTTCTGCAATACCATTTTGTTGTGGTGTATAGCTAGTTGTAAATTTCCTTTTGATCCCATTTGTTTTGAAAAAACTCAAGAAATCACTTGATGAAAATTCTCTGCCTCTATTTGTGCCTAGAATTATAATGTAGTGTCCAATTTGTTTTTCTGCCATGACTTTAAACTACTTAAACACTTCAAAAGCTTCTGATTTATGTTTCAATAAATATACCCAATGTTTCATGGAATAATCATCTATGAAAGTTATGAAAAAAAATATATTCCTAGTAGAAGGTGTTTGTATATACCCACACAAATATGAATGCACAATTTGACATGGAGCTCTTGCTCTATATGACTTACCAACAAGAAATGAATATCTATGTTGCTTACCAAGGATGCACCCTTCACAAACTTTGCTTGGTTGTTCAACAACAACAAACCAGACACCATCTTCTTTATATGCAAAAAATTTAGACCACTGAAGCTTAAATGGCCAAACCTTAAGTGCCATAACCATGACTGATTTGAGAGGAATGCTTTGAAAGAAACAAAAAAATCATTTTGCAACCTTAAAGGGAACATCATGTTTTTCTCATTTTGACTTTTACAATTAGTGTTCTATGTGAATCAAAGATCTCACATGCATTATTTTCAAAATAGACTTTACATTCCTTTTTTAGTAGTTGTCCAATGCTAGTTAGATTGTGTTTGAGATTAGGGACATAATACAGATTTGGAATGTGTTTCTTTTCACCTTGCTTAGTTTCAAATTTTATGCTACCTTTACCCATGACAACTACCTTTTTATCATCAACCATTTTTACTTCTGACTGTACATATTCATCTATGTTTTCAAACATATTGATGTTTCCACTCATGTGGTTACTAAAACCACTATCTAAAAACCATGCTTCTTTTGACCTTTCTTGTGCACTATTATTAAAGTAATAAACATTGAATCACTATTTTCAGAGTGATTTTCTCTTGCGAAATTTGCATTCTACATATTCATATCAAACTGCTTTTTCCTACATTCAGGTGCATAATGACCAATGTTTTCACAATAGTGGCATTGGATATGTGATTTTCCATACCTTTGTCCTTAGCCATGAAATTCAACAGAATGTATGCCACCTCTGCCTCTTCTTCTTGCAAAGAATTGGAATTTTCTCCTTCTTCATGAGAATTCTCTAATCTGCCAGACTGCCACCTTCATTGCAATTGTTGATTCTTCCTTTTCCAAATCCTCTTCCACCTATTTTAGTGATTCTTCCTCCTCTTTTGCTGCTTCTAGATTGAACATGTGATTTGAATGCATTTTACATATATGAACCGTTTGACCTATTGAGTCTTTGCTCATGGGTTTGTAAAGATCCCATAAGACTATCAATAGAAACTTGAGACAAATCTTTAGATTCTTCAATAGCTATAATAATTGGGTCAAATCTAATAGGAAAACTCAAAATACTTTCTACAACCTTTTTATCATCCAAAGTATCTCCATGAGACTTTATCTGATTTACTATACTCAGTGCACGATTGAAAAAATCATTTATTGTCTCAGAATTTGACATTTGCAAATTTTAAAAACATCTTCTAAGCATTTGTAATCTTAACAACTTGAATTTTCTAGTACTGTGATAAGGTTTTTGTACAGTGTCCCATGCATTCTTGGACCTTGTAGTTGTTGCAACCCGTGGGAAAATCAATTATTCCATTTGCTTGTTGTATTAAAAATAACGCCTTGGCATCCTTATTCTTATTCTATTTGAGAATTTCCTTTTGTGCTTATGATAAAGAATTATATGTTGCTTGATTTTGTGAATCTTTAAAACCATTCTCAACCAAGTCCCATAATTCTTAAGAACAAAATAAAGTCTTCATTTTAATGCTCCAATATTCATAAATTTTTCCATTAAATTGTGGAATTGGGGGTTGACTAAGACTATTGCTACTCACACCTGCCATAATTAAAACGTAGAAAAATGTATCACTTCCACAACAATTTGTCAATACAAATTAAAACAAACCAATGCAAATTGATTAAATATTGCACTTTCACAATACTTTGTGATTTTTTTTCCAAATATTCCAACGACCTTTTAAGAAAATTGAAATTAAAGTAATGGCCCAAAAAATAATAACCTTGTTGCAACAATTACATCACACCAAAATAATTTTTTTACTATTGCATTCAGTGTAGAACAACATTACGGAAATAAATTATTCCATTCCATTATTATGCTCTTGCACAAGTAGAGTTTGCACCTCCACAACCAGCCTATGCTCTTCCATAACTAGTTTCTCCACAACCTTGCTTAGATACCAGTTTGTAGGTAGAGGATGCAAGAAGAAAACTAAAAACACAAGAATTAAAAATGAAATGAGATAGAAACTATGAGCAAATACGAGCTATTGCTCAGAATTTTTGCAAAAGAGAAAGCTGTAAGTGTGCCTTATGCAACTCTGAAATGATCTATTTATAGAATACTTACAAACATGTCTTTACAATTCCTTTTTTTGATGGAGGGTGAGGTTTATTAATTATTAGACTGTTGGGTGGTTGATGGACAGTTGGGCGGCTTCTGTTGGAGGCTATTGGTCGGCTATGGTTGGTCGGAGGCCGTCAAGCTTACAGTTTTCAACATTGTTAAGAAAAATTGCTGATACTACTCCCCTCACAAGATTTCAAATTTTTTTAGGCTTGGCATTAAGCTGCATTTAGAAATAAAGTTCTCGTCAAGCATAACGTATGATCAAGAAGCTGCACCAATCTCTATTTGAGCTACAGAAGTTGTTACAAAATAAGTTCAAGTTGCAGATGAGGAGCCTAAAGACATGGATGCATGCCTCTCTCACCAACGAGAATTTCTCCCTGAATGACTTTAAGGCCATGAAGGGGAGGGTTGAGTCCATGGTCACTGCTAGTGTTTATTATTAAAGCAAAATCATTAGTAATTCCCTCACTTTCATCAACATATTCAGTGGCACTAGATTAAAATAATAAGATCTTTATTTGAGACCAAAAAGCTTGAATATTTTTTTCATGTATTTTGAATATAAAATGTAATATAGAAATAAGTGTCATTCTTTTCCTAGCTTGAAAGCAGTAGATTATAGCGGCCTCGTCTGAGCGACCTTGAGGAAACAATTGAGAGGCTTCAGATCTCATGGGAAGAGCCTCAACCATTCGATCTGGAAGCTGTGGGATGGTTTTTTTCAAGCCCTACAGAATCATTTCTATCCTTCGAGGTATTTCCTGAATTTTCTTGCACGATGGTTGGTTGCAGCTTTGAAAACTTTCAAATAAGTCATTCCAGGGCCACATCGATCCCTTCTGCAAATTATGAACCTAGTTGCATGCTTCTGAGCTGAATTCATATGTGATGGATCGATTGATTTCCCACGAATAATAATTGTAGCAATACTTTTTCATTGTTACTTTTATATCTAAATTTATGGTAAATATGAGCATGCTCAATGGCGGTTAAGTGGTCGATCCAGGTCCTNTTGATTTCCCACGAATAATAATTGTAGCAATACTTTTTCATTGTTACTTTTATATCTAAATTTATGGTAAATATGAGCATGCTCAATGGCGGTTAAGTGGTCGATCCAGGGCCTGGAATTTTTCATTGTGTACCCTTATTTTTCATTGATGGAGGCCACAAAAGCTCCAGCTCAATTGATTCATGTCAGATACACATCAAGCCATTGGGTTGAATCCTCTTGAAACCACCCCTTTAGTCCTCAACCATGACGACTGCTTCATGTAGTATAATATCTTTGAAAATATTTTTAGGCCCTCTAGAAACAATTTCTATACTCCGGGGTATTTCCTGAATTTGATTACACGATGGTTGCAGCTTCAAAAAATTTCAAATAAGTCGTTCCAAGGCTACATCGATGCCTTCTGCAAATTATGAACCTAGTTTCATGTTTATGATATTTATTCATAGTTGATGGATTGATGGCTTTCCCATGAATAATAATTGTAGCAATACTTTTTCATTGTTACTTTTATCTCTAAATTTCTGGTAAATATGAGCATGCTCAGTGGCGGTTGAGTGGTTGATACAGGTCCTTACTTTTTTCATTGTGTACCCTTATCTTTCAATGATGGAGGCCACACAAGCTCCAGTTCAATTGACTCATGTCGGATATATATCAAGCCGTCGGGTTGAGTCCCCTGGAAATTATCCCTGTAGTCCTCAACTACGACGACCGCTTCATGTAGTATAATATCTTTGACAATATTTTTAGGCCCTCTAGAAACCATTTCTATCCTCCGGGGTATTGCCTGAATTTGATTACACGATGGTTGTAGATTCGAAAACTTTCAAATAAGTCATTCTAGGGCTACATCGATGCCTTCTGCAAATTATGAACCTAGTTGCACGTTTCTGAGCTGAATTCATAGTTGATGGATGATGGCTTTCCCACGAATAATAATTCTGAGCAATACTTTTTCATTGTTACTTTTATCTCTAAATTTCTTGTAAATATGAGCATACTCCATGGCGGTTGAGTGGTTGATCAAGGTCCTAATATTTTTCATTGTGTTCCCTTATCTTTCAACGATGGAGGGCACAAAATTTCGAGATCAATTGACTCATGTCGGATACACATCAAACCGTCAGGTTGAATCCCATGGAATTCATCCCTGCAATCCTCAACCACGACGACCGCTTCGTGTAGTATAATATATTTGACAATATTTTTAGGCCCTCCAGAAACCATTTCTATCCTCTAGGGTATTGCCGGAATTTGACTACATGATGGTTTCATCTTCGACAACTTTCAAATAAGTCATTTTAGGGCTACATCGATGTCTTCTACAAATTGTGAAGACAATTGCATGATTCTTGGATTCATAGTTGATGGCTTTCTAAAAGTTAGAATATATAACCACGTCTCCCACGAAGAATAATTGAAGTAATACTTTTTCATTCTCATTTTCATCTCTACATTTCTTGAAAACATGATCATGCTCAAGGGTAGTTGAGTGGTTTATCCGCATCCCGAATTTTTTCATTGTGTACCCTTATATTTGAGCGATGGAGGTCGCATCAACTCTAGTTCAATCATTTGACACACTCATGTCGGATGCACCTCAAGACACTGGGTTGAACCCCATGGACATCATCCCTGTAGTCTTGAGCCACGATGACTCCTTCTTGTAGTATAATATATTTGGGAATATTTTTTAATTCACAACCAAGTACAAACCGCCTCTGATTCCAATAAGAAAGGATGTTACGAGATCTTCTAGTAAGGATCGTACATATTGTTTCATAGAGTGAACAAATTCATTGGCCATTGGAGACATAGAGTGGTTGCTCAACATAGAAGGTATTATTTTTTTGTTGTGTTGCATGATCGGGACGAGGTCTAGGAAGATACCTCGGTAAAGAAACCTTGAACTTTTACTATTCACAAATTTCTTTACCCAAAACAAATGGTGACTAGTTTTAATTCTTAATAGCTATTAATACCAAGTAGATTCAATACTAAATTTATGAATATTAAAACAAGCTTAGCTACTTTTAAGTTAAGTTGTTGTTGTTTTGAAATAAGAATTTTTTTCTCTTAGTGAAAATAGTTTCCTTAAGAACTCTATCTGAAACTACTTCAGTGGCATTTTTCCAAGCTTTTAAGATTCAGATTTCCTACCAGGGATAATAGAGGTGCATACATTGGACCGCCCACCTTCTTTTTTCATCTCCACAAGATGGGAATACATTAGAGCTATATGTTGGATCGATCATCCTCTTTTGTTGCTTCAAAGATGGGAGTACAAATCACTGCACAAGATGAACCTGCATGTGTTTGGTGAATTGAAGCTAGAAAGCATAAAAAAGATGGGCATTCTCATAATCGGAATTAGCTAGAAAGTAGAAATTAGGTAAAAAATAGAATTTACCTTTGTTACATCTCGATTAATTTACCTATGTTACATTTGGATTAAGCTTGTTCACATGTTGTTGTTGCATCTAGATTAAGCTTGTTGACATGCTTTTGTTGCAATGAAAAACTCAAGTTGAACTAAGTTGGAACAACCTCCAACCTCCATCTTCAGCGTTGTGTCTTTGTTGTAGGTGGATAATGGCAGTGGAAGATTAGGGCAGTGGGAAATTTCCATATTATAGCGGTGGTTGATTGTTACAAGTCCATCCTCACATTGAACATTAAACATCTAATGTTTACTACTAAAGCTGACAATAGTGGTAGCATTACATCCAAAGGAAACAAGGAGATTAAACTATTTTCAGTTTAAAGGGAACATTGTCAATGTTTAAAACATAAATGAAGCAGAAAGTTTCCTCCTTGCCTCGATATGAGGCCAAATAAGAGGTCTAACTTTTTGATTTGTGGACAAAATAGTGTGGGAAGAGGCTGAAGTTATTGATTGATCAATAAAATGATATCATAATACTTGAATCAAAACTTAGGAAATA
Organism: Pseudotsuga menziesii; assembly: GCA_001517045.1. Taxonomy (NCBI): domain Eukaryota; kingdom Viridiplantae; phylum Streptophyta; class Pinopsida; order Pinales; family Pinaceae; genus Pseudotsuga; species Pseudotsuga menziesii. The sequence goes on along the minus strand of LPNX010212275.1, from coordinate 60,862 downwards.
AATGCATAAATTTTTGTGCTCATTAATGAGAACAATGAAAACAACGACAAATCGATTCATAGAGTCCCTTACTAGCCAACAGAAAGGACTAATAACATGTTGTTTCCATGTGTTATGTACTACATTAGTTTAGAGTTAAATGTTTGCAGCTCTTGTTGGAATTATTTGAAACCATAGTTTTGTAAGCATAAGGGGCCGCTTGAAATTTAATGATCAATTGATATAAATAGTTTTGTAATTATACGGTACCGTTTGAAATTTAACCATCAATGATTTATTGTTTTGGGATATTTCCTGGATAGGATTATATCACGTCTCGTAATTACTAAGCATCTTTTTAATCATTCGCTATAATTATAATGCTTATGTGTTAATTAGTAATTAGTAACCATCTTTTGATTTATTGGATGTAATACTAAAGCAGTTGAAACTTACTCATTGAGGTTTTTTTAATCTACTTTATTAAGTATTGTGTTAATATATGTGTTATGTATGTAGCATTGAAGTTTAATTATTTAATTTTACATACATATATTATAAAAGTTATGAAATAAAAAAATTATTTTCTTAATTTGGCCATAGTTTTTATTATTTAAATTTAAAATCTTCTTACCTTTAAATTTTAAAATGTAAAGAGTCATTTTAAACTATGTTCTGCTTGTTTATTTTAATAGGATATTGAAGTCATTGAACTTCAATTATCTCGATTATATTGTAATTAAAATTTATTTTTATAATTGGTTCATATTATTATATTATTATAGGTTGTATAAATATTTATATATAATCATTTAATTTATTGGGGTTGTTTTCTATTTTTATAATTTGTTTATATTATTAATTCTATTGAAATTTGGTTGTAAATTTTTTTAATAAATTTTTTAATGAAAAATTATTGTAAGTGTAATTATTAAGATATTTTAATCTATAAGATACAACTATGCTGATAGTTTTATCTATGTGATTGAATTTCATTTGAAGTAATGCATTAGCTTTAAAGATTAAGACATCTACATTTTTCCAAATTAACAAATTAAATGATAATCTCCATTCTATTTAATCCTTTGTTTTGTGGTTAAACTTTCATTTAATTTTTTCAAAGTACAATTCTATATGTTATTGAAGATTTGCTTCCTTGCTTACTTTTCTATTTAGGTTCTCAATTGTAATATCTTAATTATTATTAAAGAGTTGTTCTTAAATATTTGAGTTGGGCAGAATGTATGTATCTTTTGGAATTATCATTTATGAGTTCTATCTTACCATACTAAATTCTAATAATTAATATTTTAGATTTATGTGTAAATTCATTAAAATATAATAACCATTAATTTGGTCTTATGTTTGGGATTTTGAAAACAATTTGTTGAATGTAGCTATCCATTTTTGAGATATAGCCATTGAGTGTGCCTCACATGGTATGGACTTCAACAATGAACATTTATTTTGAATACATTATACTGTTTTTAGTTTTATTGGTTGTTACAAGTGTGTCATCAAACCTCTTTTTTTTCTTTCTTTTTTATGATACCATCCAAGCAAATATATCAATAAGCATCTCTCTTTACTTATTAATTTAGGAGTTGTGATCAAATAGACTTTATAAAATAAAAATCAAAACATGATAAATCATCACAC
>LPNX010212275.1:1431-58153 GCA_001517045.1 Pseudotsuga menziesii | reverse complement strand
TGTGTGTGTATATATATATATATATATGTGTGTATATATATATATATATGTGTATATATATATATATATTTTGATGATACGGATCCAAACTCTTAAGTTTGTAACATATATTTAATTTCGTAATATCTAATTTTGTAATTTTGTTCTTTCGTAATATATAATTAAAGTTGTGTTGAGTGAGAATAATTTTTTGTGGAAGACCAGAGAGAAATTTAAATGTACGGATGTATTGAATTATGATATTACAACATTTACTAGTGTAACAATTCACACTTTTTATGGAACCACAAGTACATAACAAACCATAAATTTTTTTGGTGGAATAATGATTTTTTGGTGAAACCTTGAACGGTTGTTGTTGGAACCATGAACAATGTTTATGGAACCATGAAGAAATATTAGTGGAACCTTGAACATTTAATGGTGTAACCATGAACAATGTTTATGGAACCATGAAGAAAAGTGGGTGGAACTATGATCAATGTTATAGAATCATGATTATTGTTGGTGCAACCATGAGCAGTGTTGGTGGAATTATGAGAATTTATGGAACCATGATCAAAATTGATGGAATCATGTGTTAGTTTTTCAACACTCAAGATAGCATTATGTTAGGATCTTTAACTGAGAGAACAACAAGTACAGCAATCAAACATAAGAGACAATGAACACCATGTTTTTCCTCGAGGAATCCATAAATGGAGAAAACCCTGCAACATCCTCAGAGATAGAATCACCACAAAGGTAAAATGACAAAACAGTAAGATGCACTCCCGACAGTAGTAACCTTCTTCTTCACTAGCCCCAGTGTCTTGTCCTTCCTCAACTATGAGCTACACTTGAGTGTGTAAGTGATGTGTGCTAAATAGAGAGTCCAGCTCTCTATTTATACTAATCCTGGCATGACTAAAAACCTACTAGGACTGACCTCTACTAGGAGAGTCTAATAACCCTAGTGCCCCGGAACTGCGGGGACTTTAACCCTTAGACAATCGGAGGGTTACCCACAATGACTTGACATGACTTGTTTATATTATTGATTCTCCCGATCGGAACATCGAGGCATGACATAACATGATAACATCCCAGAATAAACATCGGGTTACAATAGATAAGAAATACAAGTGAAATACATTCTGAAGTTACAATTACATCAACACTCCCTCTTAACTAGGAAGGTATTCTCTTGACACAATTTTCATCACTGGTCTTCTTCTCTGTATCAACTGGATCATCCTGTCATCTACATATTCAAGTATTCTTCATCTTCAAGTCATCTTTCATTTGGATCTAGATCATCACTTGATCTAGATCATCGTCACTGGATCATACTCGATCTGGAACATCGTCACTGGATCATACTCGATCTAGAACATCGTCACTGGATCATACTTGATATGGAACATCGGCATTGGATCATCATCACTTGATTTGGATCATCATCACTAGACTGGATCTGGATCATCACTGCTGGATTTGGATCATCACTCGATCTAGATCATCACTGCTGGATTTGGGTCATCACTTGATCTAGATCTCTCGGAGTCATCATAACTAGATCTGGATCATCACTCGATTTGGATCATCATCATATGTGCTATCTCATGATTCTTCTCGTCAAGGGAAGTTCTACAGAGCGAGCCTTCTTTCATGCTGGGTGTATGCCTACCTCCTTGTAGGTCTTTGGTAGCCCTTATATCTTACCTACTCGTCAAAATGGCGGTATCCCTTACATCTGACCTACTCGTCAGAATGGCCAACACTCACATCTGACATCGAAGGAACCTAATCCTTTAGTCATGAGAGAATGGCATTGCCCTTACATCTGACCTACTCTTCAGAATGGCGATAGACCTTACATATGACCTACTTGTCAGAATGGCCAGCTCTCACATCTGTCATGGGAGGAACTTAATCCTTTAGCCATGAACAGAATGGCACTGCCCTTACATCTGACCTACTTGTCAGAATGGTGGTAGCCCTTACATCTGACCTACTCATCAGAATGGCCATCTCTCACATTTGTCATGGGAGGAAATTAATCCTTTATCCATGAACAGAATGGAACTACCCTTACATCTGACCTACTTCTCAGAATGGTGGTAGCCCTTATATCTCACATGGGAGGAACTTAATCCTTTAGACATGAACAGAATGGATCAGCCCTTATATCTGACCTGCTTGTCAGAATGGCTATGAATCTTAGTACTAATATCTGTCAAGGAAGGAACCAATCCTCTCACCGTGATAGAATGGCTCAGCCCTTATATCTGACCTGCTCATTAGAATGGCTATGGGACTCATAACTTTCCCTTAGAGGAAACCTCTATCTAGAGAACATAAAGCTTCTCCTTGAAGTACTCGAACTTCACCCAAGCCAATGAAATGGCTTCATCAACACATCAGCTATATGTTCCTCTGTCGCAACATACTAGAGCTTCAGTGCCCCCCTCTGCACCATATCCCTGATATAGTGATACTTGATCTCGATGTGCTTTGACTTATGATGGAACAATGGATTCTATGACAACTTCACACAGCTCTGGTTGTCATAATGTATACAAGTAGAAACCATCTGGAGATCAAATAAATCAGACAGTAGCTTTCATAGCCATACTGCCTCACAACTAACTAAACAAGCTGCGACATACTCTACTCTAGCTGTACTCAGTGCCACACATGATTTCTTCCTGCTAAACCAGGAGATCACACCTGATCCCATACTGAAGCAACACCCTAAAGTGTCTTCCTATCGATGGCATTTCCTGCCCAATCTGAATCAACATAACCCTCTAGGTTTATCTTCTTATTCACATCCTACTTGAGCCCATAATCAACTGTACCCCTCAGGTACCTCAGAATATGCTTTGCAGCAATCAAGTGAACATTTCTTGGATCTGTCAAGAACTACCTCAAGGTGTTCACAGCAAAGCAAATGTCTGGTCTCATGTTCATCAGGTACATCAAGCACCCAATCATCTGACGATACATCGTAGCATCAACCAATTCTGATGAAGCATCACATAATAGCTTCAGGTTCGATGCCATAGGTGTGGCCATAGCCTTGCAGTCCATCATCCCAAACCTCTTCAGGATCTCTACTGCATACTTCCCTTGTCCAAGGAAGATTCCATCTGTACTCTGCCACACCTCTATACCTAGAAAATAATGCATCATACCCAAGTCCTTCATCTTGAACTCAACAGCAAGATTTATCTTTGTATCAGCAATCAACCCATCCATACCTGTCACAAATAGATCATCTACATATAGTAGAAGTATCACTGGGTTTCCATTTTCAACCTTGTAGTAAATGTTGGAATCTGCTTTACTCTTGGTAAAGCCCAAACTGGATAGAAAGCTATCAATTCTGTCGTACCATGTCATGGGTGCCCATTTCAAGCCATACAGGGATTTATTCAATCTGCACACATGATACTCCCTGTCATGTGTCTCAAAACCGAGTGGTTGTTCCACATATACTTCCTCTTCTATTACACCATCCAAGAAAGCAGTCTTGACATCCATCTGGTGTATCTTCCATTTCATTACTGCAGCCAGAGCAAGTACTGATATGATGGAAGTGTATCTAGCTACAAGTGCAAAGGTTTCTTCATAATCTATTCCTTCTTTCTAAGAGAAACCCCAAGCCACAAATCTTTCCTTATATTTTTCAATGCTACCATCTGCAGCATGCTTGATTTTGTAGATCCATTTGGAAGTTACAACTAACTTCCCTTCTGGTCTTGGGACAACATCCCAAACATCATTCTTCAAGATCGATTGGTATTCTTCGATCATAGCATCCTTCCATTCTTTTTTTTTTTCGCTTCTTCATAACTGGAAGGTTCTTTGTCAATGAAATCACATAGTAAAGCTACATACCCGGAGCAAGATCTGGTCCTCTTTCTTTCTCTATGATTCTCTTCTAGAGCCCCATATCTTTCCACACCTTAGATAAGTTCTTGTACCCAAGCAAGTTTCCTCTTATGAGGATTCTTCTCCAGAGGTGGATCTATAGGTCTTTGTGGTTCTTCAAATTCTCGATCTTCTTCTTGAGCTTCTTTGTTCATGGTTGTATCATGAACTATGGGTGCTTCTGCTTCTTCGGATTCTTTAGCAGGTTTCTTTATGGATTTGTTGTATGTTGTATCTTCATCGAATGTCACATCCCTGCCAATGTCAATCTTCTTGAATCCTGGGAAGTATATTTTGTAATCCTTCGAGCTTTCAGAGTATCCCACAAATATACCCTTCTTTCCTGAAGGATCTAATTTAGTCCTCTTTTCTTTTGGAATGTGAATGTACACTGCAGCCGAATATTTTGAGATGGCTGACTTCTGGTTTCTTGCTAGAAAAGACTTCTTCAGGAGCCTTGTTCTCAAGTACTCTATGTGGAGTACGGTTCTGTACATACACTACTTTTTGAGTATCTTCTGCCCAAAGGTGCATAGGAAGGTCTTGATCATGAAGCATTGCTCTTACAGCTTCCATGATAGTTATATTCTTCCTTTTTGCAATTCCATTCTGCTGTGGATTATAAGGAGTGGACAACTCCCTCTTAATCCCTGATTCTTTGCACATCTCTTTGAATTCATTTGAAGTGAATTCTCTGCCATTATCTGATCGAAAAATATTGATCTTCTTTTCAGTATGGTTCTTGATCAAGGCTTTGAATTCTTTGAACTTGCTGAATACTTCGTCTTTGTTCTTCATGAAGTAAACCCATGTCTTCCTAGAAAAATCATCAATAAAAGAAACATAATATGCATACCCGCTTAGTGAGTTTGATGACATAGGACCACATACATCGAAGTGGATGATTTCCAAGATTCCTTTTGCTTTTCTCTCGCTGCTTGGAAATGTCTTCTTTGTATTCTTTCCTTTCGCACATCCTTTGCAAACCCCATCATGTTTTGCTTGGAATTCTGGAAGACCTTCAACAACTTTGCTTGCAATTGGTAGTGCTCTATAATGCACATGTGCAAGCCTTCTATGCCAAATTTCACTTGGCTCTACTCTGTCATGGACCAAGGATTGTTATTGATGGCCCTTCAATTCGTACAATCCTCCTTCTTGTTCTCCAATCACCATTGCATCATCGATAGTCTTTCCTTTTGGCCACATAATGACTTGACCATCTATTAATGAACCCACATTCCTTTTGCATCTAATTCTGATATGGATAGGAGTTTCTTCTTGAGTCCTAGAACAAACAATACTTCCTTCATTGTTAGAGACTTTCCAAAGTCTAGTTTATAGGAAGATTCCCCACTACCTTTTATTGGATATTGGTAGTCATCTCCTAGCTTTACCTTGTGAGGTGATTCATGTTCTGACAGTATTACAAAGGATTCCTTGAATCCTGTCATATGTTTGGAAGCCCCACTGTCGATGAGCCAATCATCACTTCCATGAGTAATGTTTCCCATGAGAGCAGAAATGAAAACATATTCATCCTCTCTTGAAGAATATTCACTTTCATATTTGGTTCTCTTCTTGGATGGTTCATCATCCTTTGCAGTATGAGCATAATGTCTTCTTTTGTTTCTCTTCTTTGTTGGCTTTGGTTTCTTAGGACAGTTCTTTGCATAATGTTCTTCTTCATCACATGTATAACATATGACTCTAGATAAATCCTTTTTGTTATAGGACTTACCTCTCTAGAAATGAGATCTTCTTCTGGATGTCTTGGAGTGAGACTTGGAGTGTACCGTGAGAGCCTGATCTTCACTTCCCATCTTCTCTTCTCGAGCTGCTATTCGAGCTTCTTCTTGAGAACACTCTTCCCATAGTCTGCTGAAATTGACTAACTTGTTTCTAGTACAAATTCCTTGGATGAAAGAATCCCATGACCTAGGGATGCCATTCAAAGTAGTCATTACAATATCTGCATTTTCCACTTCTTCATGAACAGCTTCTAGTTGTTCCTTGATATGATAAAATCTTGTGAAGTAAGACTGGATTGTTTCTGCATTTTGAATCTTCACATTATTCAGCTGGTTTCTCAGATTCATCTTTCGGTTTATGTTCTTCCCTTCAAACAATTTGGTTAGGGCATCAAACATAGCTTTAAGTGTCTTTAGGGAGGACACCTGTGGTATGAGATGATCCTTGATAGAATCAATCATGATTCTCTTTGCCATAACAAAATTCTTCTTATGCAAGGCCTTAGCCTCATCTCCCTCTGGAATTGGAACCTCCTCATGGATGTAGGATTCTAACTCATTCTCTTCCAGGACTAGGGAGATCCTATACTTCCAAGCTCAGAAGTTATCACCTCCCTCAAGATTTTCATCAAGCTTGGTATGATGAGACATCTTAACTGAGAACCTCAAATGGAAATACAAAATATTTTAGATCTTACCAGGTCAAGATGTTGGATCTGAAACTTGAGCTGAAATCCTGTACAGCTGGTTCAGGAGCAAATTAGGGTTTTTCTTTTCTAGATTTTTGTCCAACCAAATGCCTTGAAAATTTTCCATAACTTTGATTTTGGGGAGGAGATCAATCCAGGCCTGGGCTCACTGAAAAATTCCTCTTCTATGAAAAGCCCTAATTTTCGGCAGCAGTGACAGGTCCAAAACTGAAAAACCTTAGTATTGGATTCTGCTTCGACATAAAGATGCGCCCTAAGGAGGAGAGTTATTCCACCTTAATTTTGCTGAAAATATGTGGAGAGAGATCCACAAAGTAGGAATCCCTAGTTCCCGTAGCTGCACAGTGTCTTCTTCTTAGGTTAGCTCTGATACCATGTTATTTTTTCAACATTCAAGCTAGCATTATGTTAGGATATTTAACTAAGAGAACAACAAGTACAACAATCAAACACAAGAGACAATGAACACAGTGTTTTTCCTCAGGGAAACCATAAATGGAGAAAACCTCGAAACTTCCTTAGAGATAGAATCAGCACAAAGGTAAAACCACAAAATAGTAAGATGCACTCCTGATAGTAGTAATCTTCTTCTTCACTAGCCGCAGTGTCTTCTCCTTCCTCAACTATGCTCTACACTTGAGTGCGTAACTGATGTGTGCTAAATAGAGAAACTAGCTCTCTATTTATACTAATCCCGGCATGACTAAAACCCTATTAGGGCCAACCTCTACTAGGAGAGTCTAATAACCCTAGTGCCTCAGAACTGCGGGGACTTTAACCCTTAGACAATCAGAGGGTTACCCACAATGACTTGACATGACTTTTTTATATTATTTATTCTCCCAATCGAAACATCGGGGCATGAGATAACATGATAACATCCCAGAATAAACATTGGGTTACAATAGATGAGAAATACAAGTGCAATATATTCCGAAGTTATAATTACATCAACATCATGATCGTGAACAAAGTTGATGGAATCATGACCATGAAAAAAGTTCAAAAAACCATGAAAATTTTGTGATGGAACCATGTTTATAGAACCTTGAACAAACTTGGTGGAATCATGAGAAATGAACTTTTTTATGAAACCATGAATAATATTTGTGGAACCCCAAATAATATTTCCATAACCTTGAATATTTAGTTGTGGAACCTTGAGCAACGTTCCACTGGAATGTTTTATTCTGATAATTCAAGACTTGTGTAGTTCTCCCATGTGAGAATCATTTTGTTTGGAATACCCTTACTAAGGTGTATTTGAAGACATATTCAAGCATATGTGCATAAACCATCACTTATAAGGAATTATAGACAATCATGAGGGAGGAATTTTTTCAAATACTTAGAAACATTGGAACCTCATGTATCCTCTTTATGACTCTCATGCACCTATATGATTCCTTTCTTGGAAGACAATACATAGCACTAGGGGTTCACCTTGTAAAGAAATATCTTATCGCGTTCATTGATAAAGGGGAGCTTTTTAATTGTGAAAATAAGGTCAGTATATTGCAGGTATTGAGGGGGTGAGAAGTAGGGTATGGGGGATTTGTAGGTATTAGGAGGCATAAAAAGGGGTTTATAGTAAAAATAGGGAATATATCATGAAATTAGGGGTTTTTAAATTGGAAATATATATTGAGAGGCGGGATAAACAAAAGGATTTTTGTAGGTAATTATAAATATCTGATGAAATTATGGGTATTCTTTAATATACCATGAACTAAGGCACTATGGCATGGTTTCACTGAGTTAATTTATTGTGATACATAGTTCATAACGTTTCAAACTTTTTTTTTCTTTAATAGTATGTAGTTTCCCATTGTATGAGGTGGGGTATTAAGGGATATTTTCCCATATCAACGTTCTTCATTATGCAAATTGAACTACATGTAGATTTTGCAATATGAACTTGAACCTTAGTAGTGTTTGTCATGCTATAAACTTAAAAAAATTATGCTAGAAGATGGAAAACTCTCACTCCCCCAACTTTTATTTGCACTAAGATATTTATGTTCTAATTGCGCTGTGTTTGATTTTTAGTATAGCGCCAAATCTTCTTGGTGATATACCTCATATGGTTAGGAAAAGTATTTTTGGCTTTAGTCAAATAGTCAATGAATTGCATCGTGTTAAAACCAACATGTAACCAAGAGGGACCACATATAAGACACACTAAATTAAACAATATTCTTGGTTATCAATAATCCCTTACATAAAGTGGTGGTAACCCAACAAACATAACACACTCAAAGACAAATGAGTAGATAAGGTAGTTTGGGACCACTTTCAATGAGACAATAATAATATTGATCATGTAATTTATAATGTAACATAATTGCAAAACATATGCATTTTACAATCCTTTGTATTTCCTTCGTCACCATGTATCAATGTGATTGACCCAAACCATTTTTCCATAAATCTATAAGATTATAAAGACCTTATCTCTCTAACCCAACCCCCACTCACCAATAATTACCCTTCTCTCTAATGACCCTACACGTCCCCAAAAACATAACCCTCTCAATCTCAATCTCTTTCTTTTCCCCAAACCCCCTCCTCCCCGTTATCACAAAATCACCTCTCTTTCTCTCTCTATCCCCTCTTCCCCCACCCCTTTATAGCCTCCTCTCTCAATCTCTCTTTATCTCTTATACTGCTCCACCTACCCCTAACTACTATCCCTCTCTGTCACCCAAGCCCCTAACACCCCCCTCGCTACTCTCTCTCTCTCACCCCTATACCTCGTACCCCTCTTTTCCTCTCCCACACTCTCTCTCCCATACCACTCCCACAACCACTAAATTGTAATCTTGTTTCCCTCGCCCAATCACCTAACCACCCTCACCTCTCTCTCTCTCTATCTATCCTTTACTAAATACCTCTCTCACTCTGCCTCACTCCCGTACTCCTCCACCTATACCTAACAAATAACCCTCTCTCTCTCTCTCCCAACCCCCTAACACCACACTACCAAACTAGTTCTCTCTCTCTCTCTCTCTCTCTCTCACACACACACACACAGATATTTACAAATCCCTACACCTCCCCTAGAAATAACTCCTCTCCTCTATGTCTCTCTCTCTCCTCTCTCTAACCCTTATTAACCCCATCTCACACTCTCTCTGTCTCGTACTCCAACTACCCCAATCCTTATAACACCTCTCTTTATCTCTACGTATATCCCCCTAACACCCCCATCTCTCTCTACATTTAAACCCTTAGCAACCCCATTCTCTCTCTCTCTCTCTCTCTCTCTCTCTCTCTCTCTCTCTCTCTCTCTCTTTCATACAACCCTACTCTGAAACCCCTTCCTCTCTATCTCTCTCCTACCCCCCCTTAAATCAACCCCTCCTATCATTGCCTCTCCTAATTTCCCTCCCCTTCTCGCTAACCATCTTCCCATCTCTCTCTAAATCCAACACCCCCACTCCTCACATATAATCCACCTTCTCCCCAACCTCCATACTCCTCCCCAAAACCCTAACCCCCTTGATCTCCATCTCTTTCTTTATCTTCCCCTTCCCCCTAACCTCTACATTGTTATCTTGGCATTGTTCCTTTTTTGCTACTTTATTGAAGGAACTTATCCATTTTAAATAAATGCATTATGGATATTCCCTCATGATTTCTCTTCATTTGTTTAACTCATAGGACTTCCTCCATGGCCTCCAACTACCTATACAATTTCATTGCCTCCCTATTTGAGAGGTCCATATCCATTCTGTTAGATTTTAAACATTAAGCTAGCATTTCATTAGGATATTTAACTAAGAGAACAACAAGCACAACAATCAAACACAAGAGACAATGAACACAGTGTCTTTCCTCGGGGAAACCATAAATGGAGAAATCCCTGCAACTTCCTGAGAGATAGAATTAGCACTAAAGTGAAACCCAAAAATAGTAAGATGATCTCCTGGTAGCAGTAGCCTCTTTCTTCTTTCCATAGTGTCTTTCCCTTCCTCAGCTATGCGCCACAACTGAGTGTGGATGAGATGTGTGATAAATAGAGAGGTCACCTCTCTATTTATACTAATTCCTGACATGACTAAAACCCTACTAGGGATGACCTCACTAGGAGAGTCTAATATCCCTAGTGCCCCGAAACTATGGGGTATTTAACCCTTAGACAATAGGAGGGTTACCCACAATGACATGACATGACTTGTTCACATTATAAATCCTCTCGACAGGAACATTGGGGCATGAAATGACACAAGTACATCCTAGAATAAACATCGGGTTACAATAGATAAGAAATACAAGTAAATGCATTCCGAAGTTACAATTACATCAACACTCCCTCTTAACTAGGAAGATATTCTCTCGACTCAATTTTCATCACTGGTCTTCTTCTCTGGATCATCTTGTCATCTGAATCTTCAAGTCATCTTCGTCTTCAAGTATTCTTCGTCTTCAAGTCTTCTTTGTCTTGAAGTCATCTTCATCTTCGAATCTGGATCATCATCACTGGATCTGGATCATCTCTAGAGCATTATCTCTGGATCTGGATCATCACTTGATCTGGATCATCATCACTGCTGGATCATAAATACTGAATCCTCATAGGTTCTATCTCAGGATTCTTCTCGCCACATGAATTTCTACAGAGCCAGCTCTTTTTCATGCTAGATGTAGGCCTAGCCAGCATCTAGGTCTTCTTTAGTGCTTATATCAGACACTTAAGTCAGAATGGCCTACCCAACACTTACATCTGATCATGTAGGAACTAACCCTATAATCATATCAGAAAGGGAACACCCATCACTCACACCTGACCATGTGGTAACATAGCCCACAACCCTGTTAGAAAGGCCCAGCACTCACATCTGTTCAACCAATGATCGGAATGGCCCAGCACTCACACTTGGCCATTCGAGGAACCAATTCTCCATGCCAAAAGGCTCTGCACTTACATTTGATCAACCAATGATCAAGAAAGACACTTACACTTACATCCATTCAACGAATGATCAGGAAGGGATAAACACTTAAATTTGTTCGACCAATGATCAAGAAAGGCTCTGCACTTACATTCAACACATGAGAGGAACTAATCCAACATGCATGTTCGAAAAGGCATGCACTCACATTTGATCTTGTAGGAACCAATCCTACAGTCATATTAGAATGGCCCCCAGTCCTAGACTGAGCTACCTGGTAACAAACCAGGTGCCTCCATTCTCCAGGAGAATGGTAGTTTCCCTTACATCTGTCCTACTTGACAGAATGACCAGTACTCACATCTGACATGGAAGGAACCAATGCTCTCACCATGACAAACTGGCTCAGCCCTTACATCTGACCTACTTGTTAGAATCACTATGAATTCAGCACTCATATCTGACATGGAAGGAACCAATCCTCTCACCATGACATAATGGCTCAGCCCTTACATCTGACAATGGAAGGAACCAATCCTTTCACCATTTCAGAATGGCTATGGGTCTCATCACTTTCCCTTGGAGGAAACCTCAATTTGGAGAACACCAAGATTCTCCCTAAGGTACTCAAACTTCACCCTAGCCAATGGCTTCATTAACACATCAGCTATCTGTTCCTCCATCGCAACATATTGGAGCTTCACTGGTCCTTTCTACACCATATCCCTGGTATAGTGATACTTGATCTCGATATGCTTCGACTTGTCATGAAACACTAGATTCTCTGAAAACTTCACACAACTCTGGTTGTCACAATGTATACAAGTAGCATCAATCTGGAGATCAAATAAATTAGACAGTAGCTTCCGTAGCCATACTACCTCACAACTAGCTAAACAAGATGCAACATACTCTGCTTCAGCTGTACTCAGTGCCACATAGGATTGCTTCTTGCTAAACCAAGAGATCACACCCAATCCCATACTAAAGTAATAGCCTAAAGTGCTTTTCCTATCGATAGCATAGCCTTCCCAATATAAATCAACATAACCCTCCAGGTTAATCTTCTGATTTGCCTCATACTTGAGCCCATAATCAATTGTACCCCTTAGGTACCTCAGAATGTGCTTTGCAGAAATCAAGTGAACATGTCTCGGATCTATCAAGAACTAGCTCAAGGTGTTCACAACAAAGCAAATGTCCGGTCTCATGTTCGTTAGGTACATCAAGGACGCAATCATCTGACGATACATCGTATCATCAACTCTCTCTGATGAAGCATCACTCAATAGCTTCAGGTTCGATGCCATAGGTGTGGCCATAGCCTTGTAGTCCATCATCCCAAACCTCTTTAGGATCTCTACTGCATACTTTCCTTGTCTGAGGGAGATTCCATCTGCATTCTGCCACACCTCTATGCCTTGAAAACAATGCATCATACCCAAGTCCTTCATTTCCAACTTGGAAGCAAGCTTTCTCTTTGTATCAGCAATCAACCCATCCATACCTATTACAAACAGATCATCTACATATAGTAGAAGCATCATTGGGCTTCCATCTTAAACCTTCTAGTAAAGGTTGGAATCTGCTTTACTCATGGTAAAGCCCAAACTAGATAGAAAGCTGTCAATTCTGCTGTACCATGTCTTAGGTTCCTGTTTCAAACTATATAGGGATTTCTTCAATTTGCACACATGAGACTCCCTGTCATGTGTCTCAAAACTGAGTGGTTGTTCTACATACACTTCCTCTTCCACTACACCATTCAAGGAAGTAGTCTTGACATCCATTTGGTGTATCTTCCATTTCATTACTGCAGCCAAAAGAAAGTACCATTTTGATGGAAGTGTATCTAGCCATAGGAGAAAAGGTTTCTTCATAATCTATTCCCTCCTTCTGTGAGAAGCCACGAGCCAGAAATCTTGCCTTATATTTTTCAATGCTACCATCTGCAGTATGCTTGATCTTGTAGATCCATTTGGAAGTTACAACCAACTTCCCTTCTGGTCTTGGGACAACATCCCAAACATCATTCTTAATGATCGATTGATACGCTTTAGTCATAGCATCCTTCTATTCTTTCCGTTATGCCGCTTCTTCATAGTTGGAAGGTTCTTTATTGATAACATCATATAGTAAAGCTACATATCCGAAGGAGGATCTGGTTCTCTTTCTTTCTCTACGATTCTCTTCTGGAGCCCCATATCTTTGTGCACCTTAGATAATTTCTCGTACCCAAGTAGGTTTCCTCTTGTGAGGATTCTTCTCCTCGGGTGGATCTACAGGTATTTGTGGTTCTTCAAATTCTTGATCTTCTTCTTGAATTTCTTCATTCATGGTTCTATAATGAATTATGGGTGCTTCTAGTTCTTCAGTATGTTGAGCAGGTCTCTTTCTGGATTTTTTGTAAGCTGTGTCGTCATCAAATGTTACATTCCTACTAATGTCAATCTTCTTGAATTTTGGGAAGTATATTCTGTAAGCCTTCGAGCTTTCAGAGTATCCCACAAATATACCCTTCTTTCCTGAAGGATCTAGTTTTGTTCTCTTTTCTTTTGGTATGTGTATGTATAGTGAACAGTCGAATATTCTGAGATGGCTGACTTCTGGTTTCTTGGCTGACTTCTTCAAGAGTCTTCTTCTCAAGTACTCTATGTGGAGTACGGTTCTGTACATACAATGTTGTTCTGGCTACTTCTGCCCATAGATGCATAGGAAGATCTTGGTCATGAAGCATTGTTCTTGCAGCTTCCATGATGGTTCTATTCTTCCTTTTTGCAACCCCATTCTATTGTGGATTGTAAGGAGTGGACAAATCCCTCTTAATCCTTGATTCTTTGCATAAGTCTTTGAATTCATTTGATGTTAATTCTCTGCCATTATCTGATCGAAAGGTCTTGATCTTCTTTTCTGTGTGTTTCTTGATCAAGGCTTTGAATTCCTTGAACTTGCTGAAAACTTCATCTTTGTTCTTCATGAAGTAAATCCATGTCTTCCTAGAAAAGTCATCAATGAAAGAAACATAGTATACATACCCGCTTAGTGAACTTGATGAAATTTTTCCGCATACACTGGAGTGGATGATTTCCAAGATTCATTTTTCCTTGCTCTTGCTACTTGGAAATGTCTTCTTTGTATTCTTTCCTTTCGCACATCCTTTGCAGAACCCTTCATGTTTTTCTTGAATTTCTAGAATCCCTTCAACAACTTTGCTTGTAAGTGGTAGTGCTTTGTAATGCACATGTGCAAGCCTTCTGTTCCAAATTTCATTTGTCTCTACTGTGTCATAGACCATAGCTTGTTTTGGATGGCCCTTCAGCTTGTATAAGCCTCCTTCTTGTTCCCCAATCACTATTGCATCATCAATAGTCTTTCCTCTTGGCCACATGAGGACTTGCCCATCTACAAATGAAACCCTCATACCTTTTGCATCCAATGTTGATATGGATAGAATATTCTTCTTTAGTCCTGGTACAAACAAGACATGTTTCATTTTTATAGACTTTCTGGAGTCTAGCTTGTAGGACAATTCACCACTACCTTTTATGGGATATTGGTAGTCATCCCCAAGCTTCACCTTATGGGGTGAATTATGTTCTGATAGGTTCTCAAAGGATTCCTTGAAACCTATCATGTGCTTGGAAGCCCCACTATCAATAAGCCAATATTTGCTTCCATGAGTGGAAGTTCCCATGAGAGCGGAGATTACAACATATTCATCTTCACTTGAAGAGTCTTCACTTTCTTGTTTTACTCTCTTCCTGGGAGGATCATCATCCTCATCAGTGTGAGCATGATGTCTTATTTTGGAGTTCCTCTTCTTCTTGGATCCATTCTTATTCTTGAGACATTTTTTAGCAAAGTGTCCTATTTCATCGCATGTGTAACATCTGAGTCTAGATGGATCCCTTCTTACAAAATTATTTTTCTGATGAGAATGCTTACCTTGGTGATGATGATTTTCCCTTCTTCCTTTCTTGGAGTGTACTGTGAGAGCTTGATATTCAGTTCCCATATTTTCTTCTCAAGTAGCTATATGAGCTTCTTCTTGAGATAATTCTTCCCACAGTCCACTGAACTTGACCAACTTCTTTCTATCACAGATTCCTTGGATGAAAGAATCCCATGACTTAGGGAGGCCATTCAATGTTGTCATCATAATTTATGCATTCTCCACTTATTCATCTACAGCTTTTAGTTGTTCTTTGATCTTGGAGACCCTTGTGATGTAGGACTGGATGGTCTCCTCATTCTGGATCTTGACATTCTTCAACTCGTTCCTTAGACTCATCTTTCGATTGATGTTCTTCCCTTCAAACAATTTGGTTAGGGCCATCAAACATGGTTTTAGGTGTCTTCAGAGAGGACACCTGTGGAATGAGGTGATCCTTGATGGAATTAGCAATGATCCTCTTTTCCATAACCAACTTATTGTTATGTAAGGACTTTGGCCTCATCTCCCTCTGGAACTGGAACCTCCTCATGGAGATAGGAGTCCAACTCATTTTCTTCTAGGACCAGGAAGATCCTATACTTCCAAGCTTGGAATTTATTTGATCCCTCAAGCTTTTCATAAAGCTTCATATGATGAGACATCTTAACTCAGAATCTCAAATGGAAATACAAAAGATTTAGATATTACCTAGTCAAGATGTCGGATCTGGATTTGGAGCTGAAATCCTGTAGTGTTGGTTTAGGAGCAGATTAGGGTTTTGGTTTTCCAGAGTTCTGTCCAAACAAATGATTTTAATTTGATCCCTAACTTAGATTTTGGGGAGGAGTTCAATCCAGGCCTAGGCTCACTGAAAAATTCTACTTCTATGAAAAGCCCTAATTTTTGGCAGTAGTATCGGGTCCAAAATTGAAAAACCTCAGAATTGGATTCTGCTTTGACATAAATATGCACCCTGGGGAGGAGAGTTATTCCACCTTATGTTTGTTGAAAATATATGGAGAGAGATCCACAAAATAGGAATCCCTAGTTCCCGCAGCTGTACAGTGTCTTCTTATCAGGTTAGCTCTGATACCATGTTATATTTTAAACATTAAGCTAGCATTTCATTAGGATCTTTAACTGAGAGAACAACAAGCACAACAATCAAAGACAAGAGACAATGAACACAGTGTTTTTCCTCAGGGAGACCATAAATGGAGAAAACCCTACAACTTCCTTAGAGATAGAATCAACACTAAAGTGAAACCCAAAAATAATAAGATGATCTCTCGATAGCAGTAACCTATTTCTTCTTTCCCCAGTGTCTTTACCTTCCTCAGCTATGCACTACAACTGAGTGTGGATGAGATGTCTTATAAATAGAGAGGTCACCTCTCTATTTATACTAATTCTCGACAAGACTAAAAACCTACTAGGGCCGACCTCACTAGGAGAGTCTAATAACCCTAGTACCCCGAAACTACAGGGACTTTAACCCTTAGACAATAGGAGGGTTACCCACAATGACTTGACATGACTTGTTTACATTATAGATCCTCCCGATAGGAACATCGGGGCATGACATGACACAAGTACATCCCGAAATAAACATCAGGTTACAATAGATAAGAAATACAAGTGAATACATTCCGAAGTTACAATTACATCAACACATTCCTAACAAATGTTCGAGGTAATTCTTAGTTTTTTCCCATTGTTTTTCAGATTTTGCAAATTTCCCAAGTTGTTGACCCCTACCAATGCCTAGTTTTGCAACACTTGTAGATAGACCTTAGTTCAATTGATGGATCAACCAGTTTCCCAAAAATGTGTAACAGATTCACTATGACACCCATACTTGGTAGAATGTTACCTTATTAACAAAAGTACTTAATTTCCATAACTTGTGCAATAGTATGTTGCTTTGGCATCCCATGCTACACATACCTCAAATCCAAATGCATGTTCTTTTCAAGACAAGACTTTTAGTTCCAATGAATCTTTTTCCATTAATGTTCAAAAGAAAAATCTCTGGAGAGGCACATTGCTTTCTCGTTTCGAACTAACACAATACATAGAAAAAAATCATAGGAAGCAAAAAAGGGCATAAATTACCAAGAAATTTGGATCCCTCCCTATCCACTTTAGTTGCACACCAACCCACCAGCAAATAAAGTTCCTCTACAGAGTGCCTACAACTAGGAGGAACATTCTTAACTTGCAGACAGTTGGAGGACATTCCTAATATAAGTTCGAAACTGTGTATGATTGTCATGGTTTATAAATTCTAATATGTGTATTCTTAAATTTGGGTTGTCGAATTGTTTATATCAATGATTTGTAAGTGTTTGGTTTGAATGCATTTCTGATAGAAATAATCCAATAAAATTGAAAGGACATTTCGAATAATACACAATATAAATATAAATATGTTTCCATTGTAAAATTAGTGAAATAAATGTGTTCATGGAATCGAAATTTGAATTTTGTACCAAAGAACATAATTTATGCACATATTTCGGTGCATGTAGTCTCAACATTGTAAAGAGGCTATTAGGTATGTAAAAATCATGTTGATTCTGATCTTGAGTGTTTGGGGAGGGTTTTTGGTTTTGGGGCACCTCTATACTTTTTATTACTCACCAATTCCTATAATTTGATGCTAACATTATGTCTAATACTCGAATGTCAATTTGTGTTCTTCTACCCAATTTACCAATATATTTTTAGTATTTATTGTTTTTTTTAAATATGAGGAATGCTTTGTAAACTTACATAAAATCAAGTCTTAAGAGAGTGATAGAAGGTTTATGCACATATGCATGCATATTTGTTGAGATAGATATTGGTAAGGGTCATCCAGATAAAATGATTCTTACCTGCGAGAAATTGAAATCTACATAGGTCTTGAATTATGAGAAAAAAACATTCTGGAAGAATGTTCCTCAAGGTTCCATAACTAAATATTCAACGTTTTTTAAACATTGTTTGGGGTTCCAAAAACGTTATTCATAGTTGCATAAAAATTCATTGCTCATTATTCCACCAAATTTGTTAAAGGTTGTATAAGTACAGTTCTATCACCCAATGTTCATGGTATTATGAATGTGGTTCATGGTCAATAGTCAATCAAATTTGTTCATGGTTACTTAGATTTGCATTGTTCCACCAACATTGGTCATGGTTGCTTATATTCTCATTGTTCCAACAACATTGCTCATGTGGTTTCACCAATGTTGTTCATGATTCTATAACCTTTTTCATAGTTCCACCAACATTTCTTCATTTTTACATAAACATTGTTCATGGTTCCACCACTAAATGTTCATTGATCCACTAATTTTGTTTATATGGTTTGGTATCTACTTGTGGTTCCACTGACAAATGTTGTATTCTCATGATTGAAGACATGTGTATATTTAATGTTCTCTCCAGTCTATTGCACAATGATTCTCACACAAGAGAACTTTAAATATATTCTTATGAAATTAAAAAATTACGAGTTTGAATCCATATCATCAAACAAATATTTATTATGAAATTAAATGCATTCCTCGCTGAAATGTAATCCAACCACAATGCCATCATTATACATTACATGAACCTTAAAGGTCACTCTATTTATATGTGGTGGCATGATGGTTTATCATGTTATTTTACTTTATAAACTCTATTTTGATCACAATTCATGAATTAACAAGTAAATATAAATTCTTAATAATAGATTTGCTTCTATGGTATCATTAAAAAAAGAAAAAAAACTTTAATTCATGACAAAGCTGTAACAACCAATAACAATAAAAATGATATATAATGTATTGAAAATGAAGTGTGAGACATGAGAGGCACATTGTGATAGTTAGATCTCAAAATCAGATAGCTACCTTCAACAATTATTTTAAAAGTTTCAAACAATAAGCTAAGTTAGTAATTATTATATTAAAATGGATTTACACATAAAGCCAAACTAGTAGTTATTAAAATTTAACATGTTAACATATAATTCATGGGAAGATGATCATCCCAAAAGTTACTTATACATTTTTCTCCTCTCAAATATTTAAGAAGAGAAACCCTGGAACACTAAGATATTATAAATCCAAATTTAAATTGAAGACTAAGTAGCTAAACAAATCCTCAATAGCATATATAATTGCCCAATACAAAAACCAAATCAAATTTTAATTACAAAAGAGAACATTAAAAAAAAGAAAAAGTTTATCCTTTAACCCTCTAAACAAATACATTACCTCAAATAAAATTCAATTACATAGATTAAAATATCATCATAATTATACTTATAATAAGTTGTTGTTGACAATTATTAAAAAAGATTTCTAATCTCATTTCATTAGAAAGTTAATAATATGAATAATTAATAATAATAAAATAATAATCAAAATATAACCCACAAATACAACTAAAATAAATGACTATTAATAATTATCAAAAAATATATATACAATTTATATATATAAATAAACTATGAAAAAATAAATTAAAATCCAGTACAAGCTTTTAAACGAGAACATTTTTTAAATTCTATAAAAGGAAATGATGCTTAGATTAAACAAATGAATTTTTTTACTTAAAAAAATATAATCTTACATATAAATTGTATGTATAAAAATACATGTTTGTTGTAATTTTAAATTTAAATAGTTAAATTTCAATGTTATACACCTAATACACATTTAAAAAAAACATAACAACACATAATATAACACATGGGGCAATCATTGAACTCTTTAGAATACATAGATTAAAAAAATGATTAATGACTAAGTTTTAAATTCTCTAGTATAATAATCAAGTATTCAAAAGATGGTTACACATAAACACACAAATTGGACTCTGTATTATAATGTATTATAATACCTGATCTGATCATATCAAGGAAAAAAAACAAAACAGGTTTATCTCAAAACAATAAATCCAGTAATCAATATATTTCAAAAGGTCGTGTAATTACAAAACTATTTATATGGTTTAATGCAATCAAATGATTCCAAGGAGTGTAACCAATTAACACACAAAGTGCAAGTCTAAAACTAATATAGCACATAACATTGCCGATGACCAATGTAGGGCATAACACTCCAGAAATTCATTGAGTCACGCTTTAAGTAAGGGGTTAAATTCCACGCTTTCTAGTTAGAAACACTCCATGCCTGCAACGATGTTGAAAAGGTTTATAATTACCAACACGGCGTGCGATTCTGAGGATGACATATCGATAGCTTTCAGTTCACTACAAAGGGTTACAAACGATTTAAATGCTTAGTAATTAATTACAAAAGTGATATCGTATTCACTCCTTTACTCGATGTCGACATAGTTTCAGTGATTAAAAATTGCTGAACTCCATTATGGTTGCCATTAGAAAGAGAATTGCTGTAGTGTTCTTTATTATTATCATGGACCTATTCTCGCCGCAAACAAGAGTAGAATAGCAATAAGAGGGGTCACTACCAGATTTAAAAGCATATCAGCATTATAACCATCATAGATCCACGTGGAGTTGAACCAGCTACTGGTGCTAATTTCATACAATGAACATGTGTTGAAACTCGCTGAGGATATTAATAGATTCCCTGTGGAATATGATGGCAATGGGCATAGCTTTCTCAGTGCATATTCTCATCACATTGCTCCAGGGCAGGTCTCACTTTACTCGAGTTTTGGTAACTGACACCAGACAGAGACGAGAGAGGAAGCCGGTATTGATTGTCCAAAAAAATCAGTCATGCCAAACTAGTGATTGTCCGTCATGTGTTTGGTGCTAGAGAGCTTTCCATACCAAACGCATGATTAAAGTACTCAGAAAGTAGGGTCATAATTTTAGGGGTGTTTGAACATACCATTTTCATGAGCAGCATCCACAACAAACTCCTTTTTTTTGAGACATCGAACTATATTAAGAGTTGATTTGTGCCGCAATGAGTTTGAGAGTTGTAGTCTTCCATAGAGATGTTCATAGAGAACCATAATTTTTTTTAGAATAGATTTCTTGTCTAATGAGTTTAAAGAACGGTGTTTTTTTAGAGTCGATTTGTGGTATGATGAGTTGAATGACTATAAGTGTGGTATGGTGGTAGCGAGTGGTATGGTGGTAGCGATTGGAATGGGCAGAATTGAAAAGAAACCTCGGATGGTGAACACATTTTTATGGCGCAGGTATACAAAGAAAACGATATGGTGTGTTTTAGAAATGGTGTGTGGCTGTTTCTAATAGTGGCTAAAATTAAATTTAAGGATATGCCGATGAGAAGGGATTCTCGGTGTCACTTAAGTCATTACTTACAATCTTAAGTCATCATATTATGTTTAACTTTGTCATTACTTACAATCTTAAGCTAGTAAGTTTCAGATGAGTTCATTTTCTTTATAAATAATCTTGATATTTTAAAATGAGAATTTTTTTTTTTCGATTTATTACAAAGAAATAATGTTGATGTTTTAAAATGAGAAAAACAACTTTTTCGATGTATTACAAAGAAATAATGTTGATGTTTTAAAATGAGAAAAACAATTATTTTTTTTCCATGTATTACCAAGAAATCATGTTATGCTTTCAAATGAGAAAAGCAACTTTTTGTATGTATTCCTTGGTTGATAAAGATAAGCTTTAAGTCCCTCCATTGTATGCTTGGGAAAACTTCCCAATCATTGATGTTCAATGTCACATAATCTAAATGTTTGCATATGTATTCGAAATCGATAGAATATCACAAATAAGTTCAGTATTAACATTTAACAAAAATAATGTTTATAACAAAGAAAGAATCTTACATCATAATTACTATAATTACAATATAGAAACTATTGAAGAGTATTGCATAACTTGTTTCTTTACAAAATCATTAAAATATTATATTGTTAAATTAGTTATAATGAATTATTATTATTTTTTAGTAGCTAATAAGTTATATATACATAGAAAGCAAATCCTAATTTTGATTTTCTTATGTAATAGCATTGACAAGCACATCTATTTTAGTTTTTCTTTTCTTTTTTCATTCATTGTGAGGAAACATCTTATTTAAAATGATCTCAAATTTTTATTTTATTTTCTTGAATCTTAAAACTAAATCGAATACAAGAGCATCAATTATCTCTTTAAATTTAAAATATTAGTCGAATATAAAGGCTATAGAAAAATATATTTATATAAGGAATATATTATATGTAAAAAAATTCAAATTAATGATGAAAATTGTCAATGGAAAGTTGATTGGATTTTTGGATTTTACAAGTGACATTTGTGTTTAAAATAATATTTTAAATAATTTAATTTAATGATGATTTTTTTTAAGAAATTTTTGAGACTTTAGAAGTGACATTCTATTAATTTTTTATTTTGTTGCTATTATTTAATATGTTGAAAAAATTTAATAGAAAATTGATTAGATCTTAGAAGTGATGACATTTGTTTAGTAATTGGTTTTGTTTTGTTGTTATTTTATAGTATAAGCATTTATGTTTGATGGCATTGCTAGTTTTAATGTTTTAATGACAACTTATGATAGCTTTTAATGTTTCAATGTTAGTTTTAATATTATGACATTAGTTTTTGTAATATTTAGTTTTATTAAATAATAATTTAAGTATTTAACCTAATAATATTTAAATTGTTGTTATTATTTTGTATGATAAGTATTTATGTTTAATAATAATGTTAGTTTAATGTTATATTGATAAAAATCCACAATAGATTTAATATTTCAATGACTTTAATGTTTCAATTCTATTTTTAATATAATCGATTAGTTTGATTTTTTGTTCTTCAGTTGGTTCAAATATTTTTCATGTCAATGCTATGAATTCGATCCAAAAATACCTTTTGAATTTCGTCCAATTGGTTTTTGTTTTGGTCCAATTGGTTGTTACTGCGGTACATGCCAACATTCCCTGAAATGCATGGAAAAGTTCTTGCAAATACTCTGCTATATAATTTTGTTTTGATAAACTAAGTTTATAAATTTAGTATTAGTATAATTGTCCATTTTTCTTGAGTAGATAAGTACGATGAGACACTCCAATTTATGTTATGGTGTTGATTACTATCTTGTGCAACAAACTTCATATTTTTGTAATGGTGTCAAAAACATGTAATTCCTTCAAGGAAGAAGTCTCCCTTTATAATATCTTGGAAAAAAAATAAATTTTTTTTTTTCTATGGAATTTTAGGTTTGTAGTAATGTTTGAAAAGTCTACCAAATATTTCATGTAACAAAATCCCAAGGAGAGTTCAACATGGTTTCCACAAGGAACACCAAAACACATAACACTTGAATTTTGTATTAATCAAAATAATACTTTAGATGAAACTCTTCTCGCAGTCTCTATATAAGAAAATGATAGAAATATTAAGTTTGAGATAACTATGAACACCTACTCCACTTTCTTGAACAAAATAGGCGATGGTTCAAGTTGTCGAAAGCCTCCTTTTGAAAGGGATTGAAAAGGACTTAGATAAGGATTGGTTGATCTATGAGAATGAACAATTAATTTGCCAAAACAAAATTGGGAGGAGAGTTCCCAAAAATGAAAATGATGATACCAAAAAATCTATCTTTTAGATGATTTCATTCATATGAAATATAATTTCATTTTCTATTTAAGTTTAGAGGTGATTCTCTAGGATCTATGGACACTAGGAAATATAAAAAGAGATTACATTCACAATCTCTTTGTTTCCAATGTTAGGTGTTGATAACTTGTTTTGAATTAAACAAGTCTTAACATTGGTAGGATCTCATAATTTTACTTGTATTTCCACTTTGCTAACATTGATTATAATCGAAGTAGATTTTTTAATCTCCCTTTTTCATTGGCATTGACATAATTTCTTTTCGATCTTCATCGTGGTCTGAATTGAATTACTCTTACATTTTGGTAGAATGCCACAACATATTACTTTTATTGGTTCACTCAACCTTTCAATGATCATTGATTAATATATGTAAAAGTTGAATATCATATAATACTACCTTTATTGCTTCACTCAACCTTTCAATGAGCATTGATTGATATATGTAAAAGAAGTTGAAGTAAAAAAATTAAAAATTTAAGAAGTATGTTTTACAATATTTAAACAAATTTTGTTCATATCAGTCAATCCCTAGTTAAGAATTTAGATAATAAGGTATTGTGCATCCAAATGTAATAAGAACTTTGTATGCACACCAAAATTTAAATTTTTATTGACTTTAAACTTGCTGAATAGTAAAAGTAGAGGTCACCCCTCCCTTCACGACTCGATTCACTAGAAGATTGAAAACATATTTCCAACCAAGAAAAATTTCAATCGCACTTGTGTAGAAAGTGAAAATAGAGTCATCCAGAAATACTCAATGAAGTGGAAAAATTCCATTCCAAAAGGAAAGCCATCCAAGTGTCGAATGTGTGAACTTATCTACAAGAACATGAGACGTGATGGTTAGTAGCTCATGACCTATACAAAAACAATAGACTTGATGTTTAATAACCCATCTCTCCATGCCACTTCCCAGAATTGTGCCAGTGGGGAATTCTCTCCCTTTGTTGTGTGACCATTTTCCTCCCACCCACACAATTCAAAGATAATGCTTCTAGAACTATGTTTTCTTATTTTGATTCCCTAGTTTCGTTGGTTGGTAATTTCCATCATTTAAAAAAAGGGGATCTGTGTCGACCATGGAAAATTTATAGAACCAACCAAAACCAATGAAACCCTCTCTATGTTGGAGAAAATTATTTGCGATTTGATGACCATCAAACCCCAACCAACTCAGTCAAAGCCTGTAGATGTATAGAACTATCAGTAAATCTATCAGTAATATAGTGCATTCTTCCTTGTACTTATTTAGCCGTGTTTTTGTTCGACAAGTCAAAAAAAAGATTTGGTAGATTACAGTCATTAATTAATTGCAGTATTTAATGGTAGTTGGTGTAACGTCCCTATACCCCATAATGTAGAATTATTAAATTTTTTCTTTAAGAATCCATAATCTCCTTTCTAACACAATGTATGGACATTAACACACAATTAAACCTTCATTCTCAGTATTAGAAACCACTATAACAATTTTTCTGACCATCACAGATCCATTCTGGAACTAGAATGGTCATTTCTGCACTAACCTTTCCCTTTCCAAACTTTCACTTCTTCCTTTCCGACCTCAAAATTCAGAATTCATAACCTCAAGGTTTCAATGAAGTGAATGGTCCAACTTCCTCTTTCTGAAATTCTGCCATCCACCCTAAGAACTTAGGAATTGAAACTTCATGGTTTTGACAAAGGAAATGGTCCAACTTACGCCTTCCGCACTTCGGCACTTCGACACTTCTACCATATGCCCTTTCAACCTCGAAACCCGGGTATCGAGATTTTAACAATTCAACGGAGCGTTCCACTAGTTGTTGGCCTTCCGCACTTCTGCTTTCCACCTTTCTCGCTTCCGACCTTGGTACTTAGGAATTAGAACTTTCACAATTCAACGGAGCATTCAGCCAATTTTCCTCCTTCTGTACTTCCACTTTCCGCCTTCTTCCCTTCTGATCTTGGAACTCAAGAATCAGAATTTTAACAATTCAATGGAGCTTTCAGTGAATTTTCCACCTTCCACACTTCCGCTTTCCTTGTTCCTCCCAGAACTAAAAAATTGGAGAATTGAACGTTCGATAGAATTTGTTGATCACCTTTTTTCCTTCTACCTAAAACTTAGAAATTGAAAAACTATCAAACGATAAAAACTCTATCCAAGGTTCTTCCTTCCGCATTCTTCCCTTCGGCATGGAACTTGGGAACCAAAAGGATTATCCTTCGACCTTAGCCTTTCCTGCACCTTTGACTTCTGCCTTCCAACCTCGGACTTCAAAAATCAGAAAGTTGACTTTTCTTTTGAATTTTTATGCACTTTTCAGCTTCCACCCTCTACCTCCCACGGGTGGATCCTTGGGTGCAGAAACACAACATTTCTACCTTGTTCAATTGATCTTTCTCATTTCTTCCCTCCTCCTTCCTTAGGCGGATTTCAAGGGGAGAAAACACTAAATAAGAGGTATTCTAACATTTTGATTAGGCTTCTAGTCTTTATGGACTTAGGAAAAAATGCATTGAAACATACAAGGAAAATATACATGCAAATGTAGGAAATATACAAAAATAAACATGTACTTAAATCATCCATAAGCATTCAATATGACCATAACAATTCATAAGAACATTCATGGCATAAATAACATAACAAAGAATACTTATCTTTAGTGATGGTGTTGTCCAACAACTAGCTATGTCACTATAATATTCCACCCAACCATAGGCCAGTGTGTTCATTGATCTCTCAACACCAGTGCCACCCCCAAGCTGGGCACGATTCCATAAGAAAATAGGGAATAATAGACTCACCCACAACTAGACCATAAAATACAGAGTCTATCCAACCTTTAGTTGGACTTGACATACTTTCTAGCCAAGACAACACACAATTGGGTTGATACTCTACAGGATATCAAGCCAAACATTTTTAGTAAGGACCAGCCAAGCCAACAAATGGGTTTCATAGGCTACAAAGACAAGCCTTATTTTATAGTTGTGTTAACAGGTTTTCCATCCAAGGATTTCAAATAAGTCCAAATGCACAAGAAGACACTGGCAAGCCAAGATCGAATTGCATTAACAACCTACCATCCAAGCTAATATCCCTTGGGTAGAAAGGCAGGTAAGGCAGTGTAAAGGTAGAATGACTAAGCTATTGGATCATTCAAGAGCTAGGGACACCTCCATAAGATATGTCTGGCATGGAATCCACAATACCTGCACCCCAACATAAGGAAAAATCCCCTTTTCTACTACATAGTCCCTCGGGCTATGCCTTCCCTTGAAGTGCTCTTCAGGGTCATGGAGTTGGGATTTACCAGCCACTCTTATATTTTCATGAGGTTCTTCTCTACGCTAGGTTAGAAAGCCCATCCATCTTCTCTTCCACTCCTAAGTCTTTCATACAAATCAGACCCAAACCAGGGTGCACATCACAATAACCATAAGATAAAAAATAATAAAACAAGGTTCACTCACTCTGTAACATAGGATACCATTGTGGAAACCCTTTCCATGACTCAGGTAAATCAGACAACCATTTAGAATCATGAAACTCGCCTCAGCAGTACTGGGAAAAACTCGGAGTAGCACTCTTTCTTAAAATTGAGTGATCTCCACCTCCCAATCACTCAGCAAAAGAACAAATATCTCATCCCATGAGATTCACGACTGCAGGATAAGGGTAAATGGTTTAGAAAAATAACACAGAGAAAAGGCGTGGTTTTTCTTGCAGGTTTGGATGAACAACCATAATAGTGAATGAATAGAATCAACAAAAATGTTTTGGTGAAATCTATATGATGGACTGGAAACACATTCACGTGGTTCTATTTGCTGAAGAAGTAAGAATACGATCTATGCAGACTGTCGAATTGTAGACTTGCTCAGACACAAAATCAGAGTGGCATGTCTTGCTTTGCCCAAGGCATTAACTTCCTCAACCAACTTCATGAAGAAATAAATGAATGAGTTCATAGGACAATAGATAGTTGAGGGTTTATGGGTTTCCCCATTGACATTTGGTCACACCCTACTGTATCAGGGGGTTTGACTAACTCCCCACCCTATTCCTTGTGAGATCATACCCCCACCTCTTTCATGTTATAGTACATAGCTAGCTATCACTATTTTATTAATTGCATAATTACAGGGTATTGAAAAATATATATTGTGCTTGAATTAGCACCATGAACCATAGGCATCAACCTTGATCACCTACACAAAAAACATCCATTAATGGTAGGACCTTGGACTTGATCTCCATGCCATGATTCAAAACAATATTTAGATCATGTACAATCAAAATACCATGGGGTCAAAATTAGGGTGTTACAATCCCCTTCCCGTACAACAGAACCATCCCCATTGCTCATAAAAATTGAACAAAAATGCTACACTAGCACTACCTCAGTGCTCTGCAAAATTAAAAAAAAATGGATGGGCTAATCACATGGAATCCTATAGCTACCACATGGTCTCTTCAGGACTATAGTGCCTCCATTACACCTTTACGTACCCTATGGATCGGTCATAAGCACAATGACCTTCCTATCAAGGATGTGCAATAGATCAGTTTGGAACTCTCCCTCAAGTTCCACTTGAATCACATCCCAATAAATCATGTGGTTAGGGTCATGTACATATTTCTTAAGCAAAGAAACATAAAAAATATTATGCTACCTAGTGCTAGCACGCAATGCAAGTATATATGCAAATGGACCCATTCTTTCAAGAAATTCAAATGTCCCACGTTATCTAGGTGATAGATTGGCACAAATTCCAAGATTCAAGGAACTCTTCCTTGACCTCACTCTGAGATAAACATGATCCTCAACACAAAACTCTTTGTTCACTCTATGCTTATTAGCGTATCTTTTCTTTCTATCTTGGGATGCTTTCAAGTTCTGCTGGATCTTTCCATCCCCTTGCTCCATTTCCTTGATCAATTATGGCCCAAGCACAATCGTCTTCACTAGATTATCCCATGTCACAGGTGTCCTACACCTTCTTCGATACAAAGCTTCATAAGGACTCATCCCCACTGATGCTTTCTGTCCATCATTGTAAGAAAATTATACCAAGTGTAAGTAATCTTCCTACTTTGTTGGTTTGTCCATCGCATACATATGAAGCATGTATTTCATCACTTCATTCACTCTTTTTGTGTATCTAGCAGTCTGAGGATGGTAGGAAGTGCTGAAGTTCAAATTTGTACCCAAATATGCAAACAACCCCTTCCAAAAATCGGAAGTGAACTTGGCATCCCTATCAAAGACTATTTCCTTAGGAAATCCATGCAATCTAAATATTTCCTTCATGAAAATATTTGCAATGTCATCAGTCTTATGTGTGGACTTTACAGGTATAAAATGTGATTCTTTTGTCAACTTATCCACCACAACCATGATGGATTCATGTTGCCTCCATGTCATTGGAAATCCTGTACTAAAATCCATGGAAATAACTTTTCATTTCCATTCTAGAATTTCCTAAGGTTCCAACAACCCTGCTAGGTTTTGATGCTCAACCTTGACCTCCCTCCATTTCGTGCACCTTGCAACATACTCAACAATGTCTTTTTTCATTCCTAGCCAAAAATACCTCTTTTTGGCTGTAGAAAGTGTGTTTTGATATCTTGGGTGACTAGAATATGGAGCTTGATGGATTTCATCCATAATAGTTCTCCTCAAATATGCTACACTTGGAATATAAATTATGTTTTAAATGTAAGATGTCCAACCTATTCCAACTTATACCCTTCATAACTCTTTTAAGAATTTTGTTGCTGCAGCTTATCCTTGACCTGTGCAAACAATTCACCTTCAACAGTATGGCTGAAAATTTGATGTTTCAAATCTAATCGAAAAATACTAAGAGATGCCACATGCATTTCATGCACTTTTCTGATGAGTCCATCAGCCACTTTATTTTCTTTCACTTTTATGTGTTTAATTTCAAAATCAAACTCACATAAAAATTCCAGCCATCTGTTGTAATCTCATGGATCACAAAGGGTTACCAATAATACACATTAAAGCATACAGACATAACAGAGATAAGAAATAAGAACATAGATGTGGAATAATAGATTATATTATATTATAAGGGTCCATACAGACACAGAATTGAACCAAGTTCTCATCTGGATCAACAACCTAATATATATGATTTACAAATAGTTACATATAACTACCTGTCGGTTCAGTCAACCGACATGACCTTATGCGGTTGACCTAATCTCTAATTACTCAGCTGATCGACTTAGTCGTCTTACCGACTAGCTCCTCCAACATCTCGCCCATGAACAAAACCTTTCTTCATCTCGAAGAAAAAGGGGAGGTACTCAAAAATTATTCTAAAGTAGTTATTTCTTGTTTGTCTTTTATGGGCTATAAAGTTGTATGGTTGGTCATTTCTGTATACATACTTCAACAATTGCCTCTGCTGTAACGGCCAGTTGATGTTGTCATTTTGTTGAATTTTGAAGTACCTTCTAGATGTTGATGGTCAATGTGGTAATGCTTGATAGCATCGACATTTTCTCCATAATGTAAAGGTCTACTATCCTTTCCATGTCGAGACCCATAAACTGGTCTTTCTCTTCTACTGTCTCTAGAAGCCTCTCCATTTGTGGGTAGATGGTGTCTAATTTCTCCAATCTCAGGAATTCCTGCTACATACACTAGTGTGCTTGTCTCTCAAGTGTCTGCAGTTTGGTTGTCTCTAGCACGATTTGATCTTGGATGGTGCCTCTCAATGTTTCTTCCGTGATTTTTCTCTTTTCTAATGCTTGAATTTGTTGTCGATTCTATCAGGTCTGCTGGAATACCTGCCCATAATAAGTAGGCGAGTCCCGTAGTACCCCTTCCATTATGACAAACTCTTCCATGTGGTCTTGAAGCACTTTGTAGGATTCTAAGAAGGTTGTGTACTGATGCATCAGTAACCTAGATGTTTCTTCTTTTTGTTCTTCTTTTGTATTTTGCATCTATATGTGTAGGGTCAACACCATGCTTTCAAACAAATGATATACCTTTTCAAGTGGCTTATCGGTGTTGTCCTCCATTGGTCCTGGTGTCATAGATTGTGCTAGGTTTCTGCATTTTAACAAGAACTCAACTTGTTCCTTCTTAGTGTCATCGAGCTCCTTGTGTCTGGTCTGGATTCTTGTTTTTGCTTCAGTGGCCAGAGTTTCTAAGAGTTGTCCCAACTCTCTATCTTTTAGCTTTGTTGCATTGATTGCAGTGGTCGACCCAAGTTGGCTAATGTGGACCATTACCGCTTGTGATTCTTTTTGGTGGTCCTTCTTCTTTCTGTCTCTCTTCCACTTATGTTTATGTCGTTCTGCTTGTTTCTGTGTTTGTGCATCTACAAGGGTTATACGTTCATGTTGTTGGGTTTCCTGTAGTGGATTACGTGGTTGTTGGTCGATGATGGTTAGTGGGACTTCTGGTTGGGTATCTTGGGTGAGCTCTGCAGCTGGGTGTGTATCTGGGGGATTTTGTGTAGGAGGTTCAGATACAGATGTTTCTGGTGCAGATGGTTCATATAAAAGTGGTTTAGGCATAGGTGGTTCGGTTGTAGGTTCTGGATTGCGAATAGGTGGTAGTGATGGTGAATGGTCGGGTGTGATTGGTCTGGTGGGGTTGTGGTGAGGTGTCGGGTCCTAAACTTGTGGTGGTAAATCCTCTGGGACATTAGAGAATAGGTTGTTGATTACCCTTTTGATTTCTTCCAGGTTCTCTTCTTCCACATCTCTTATTGGTTCATTGGCTAATGGAGGGTGTGGGATGTTAGATGGGATAAATGATGAGGTTCAACTTGCGACAACTTGAGCTATCTTGTCAGGGTTCCTCACAAATGTTGATTTTATAGTTCCCACAGACCTCGGTTTCTGGGGTATTTGTCTAGTTTGTGGGGGAATGAGTTATCTTGATCCACTAGATTCGATCAGAGGACATTTGGTGGTGATATTCTGGATAGAGGTGAGTAGCTCAGGCATATTTTCAATGTATATATGGAAATATATGTCTTGGTTGAACCTCTCCTTTAGGGTTTTCGGCATAGCTTTTTTGCATATGTTGATTGGGATTATGGAGGGTAGCTATGGAATTTCTTCCTATGTGATCTAGGTCAGAGATGGGTGTGGAGGTGTAGACACTAAGTCGACAATGTTTTTGGCCATTGAGGTGTTTGTACTTTTTACCTTTTTTGGCCGACCTTGCTGTGCTCCTGCTTCAACAAATATTTTGAACTATGTCTCGACCGAAACCTTGTTTGCTACAGCGTCTTCTATGATGTCGAAAATGGTAGCTAATAGTTCCTCTTCATCTTCTAATTCTGAAAGGATCAGCTTGCGCTTCCCCTTTCCTTTTGTCTCAGTTTCCTTCTTTCTTACTGCTGCTATTTCCATTGCTAGCTTTTTGACTTTGTCTTTGGTTATGGCATACTCAGGATTGTCATACTCAATGTCTCCTAATTCTTCCCCTCCCTCCTACTGTTGTGCAGGGTTGACACTTTTCTCAACTGGATTGGTTACATGGTGCTCTGTATGTGTACTTCCCCTTTGGGATGTTGGTGGTATGATTGTGATTTGAAGTTGATTGGTGTCCTCTGCTAGTGTTTCCTCCGACATGAAGGTGCTGATGTGTAGTCATAGTTCATAATATTCTTCCTTTTCCTGGTCTGTTAATGTTTCTTCTATTTCTAGGTTTACTTCCTTGGCTTTTACTGGTATCGATAGTTTTGTGCTAGATTATTGAGCTAGTTCACAGAAGATCTCTTCGATTGTTGGATAATAGTCGAGAGTCTTTGGTTTTTCCTTTGCACCCTGCATATACCAAACCACGGTGTGATCAAGATCCAATTGAATGTCTGCGGTTTTCAGCAGACTTCGTTGGATGTTCTGAGAAACCCTCCATCTGGTCATCTGAACTTTTAGCTGTTTGAGTCAGTTTTCCAAAAATACTTTTCCATTTTCCAGTTCCTTCAGTGTTCCAGTTTGCGCAAATGGTTTGAACCTCCACATATGGATTTTTTCTAGTTCTTGGAACTGCTTGTCCCCGACTCGGCACAAGCAGTACATTACTATCAAGAATATCAGTGACGGGAAACTTATAATCCCACCTGACTCCTGCCATTTCTCATAGATGGCTTTAAGCATGCCGGCTACATATTGAGCCCATATTTATACTTCTCCTATTTCGACTATCGTGTCTACCACCTCTAGCATATCCAGCTTTAGGTCACTTCCTAGACCTGTAGGTGTGAGCCTCGTTGCTATAATTTTGGCCACGATTTGTAGCGTCCAGGCTTGTATCTGGCTAATCATTCACCCTTTTGAATTCTTTCCAGATGGCGTTCCAGTTAATCATTCTATAGCCCTTCTTTTATGCCGATTGGTACTGGGTCACCTTGGTTGGATAAACCAGTCAGTTTATATATGACTTCGCCAGATATCTTGATTGGTCTGTCGAGGTAGAATTTACCATTGTGGTACCGACTGATAATGAATTTTACTGTCGTTTCTTTTGTTCCTCCAAAACTTTCCATGAACAATGTGTTCATGTAGTTCATGATAGAGCTGCGGTTTACCTTCTTTGTTGCTTGTGTCTGTTTCTTGTCGACATAGGCCCATTCCTTGATTTTAGCCGATCTTTTATCCCATGAGGTCTCTTGTACCTTGGTGTTCTTTCTGTTTCTTAACCTCCTCATTAATGGGGTTTCACCAGATTGTAGTTCCTTTGTTTTTGTTGCGGCTTTGGTTTATTTTGCTGTCATTTTGTTGGTTCTTTGTTCGACTTTTCTTATAGGATCTCGGTGCTCACTTTTCTATTTGTTGAATTGCTCTCTCTCTTCAAAATACTATAATTGATCCTTTTATGGTCTAGTATTTATAGGTGCAGCATTTGACATTTTTTTCGATGGGTGTATTAATGGTAGAAGTGATGGTCCAGTGCTGTCACTAGGGTTTGCGTTAATGGTGATTTGATTTTGGTGCTCATTCTGACCATAGTCATGAAGGCATGATTTTACCTTTGTGGTCATTGGTCGATGTCGATCATGTGAGCAGTCGATGGTGGTATGTCAATGGGTTTGATGTCGGTTGTCAGAACGTTGGTTTTGTATCATCCTGGGTTATGGGTGTTGGTTCCGTTTAGTTATTTTTATATTTTTATAATTTTTTTGACAGTTATAGTCGCTATATATATATATATATATATATATATATATATATATGTGAACATGTTTTAATTTTTGTACCGTTTTAGTCGGGAACAATTAACAAGTCTCCAAAATACTATGCCTTGTAACGTCCTTAGTCGGATTGATCCATTGGCATGAATCTCTTCGAGAACATAGGGTCCCATCCACTCTGTATGTAGTTTTTTGGGTTTCCCTTTTACTTGACTATTCTATAGTAGGGAAAGGTCCCCTACCGACAGGTTCTTGTTTTTGATGTTACGATCGTGCCATGCCTTCTGCTATTGTTTTTGGATTTCTTGGTGTTGTAGAGAAATCAGTTGGTGTTCTTCTAGTTTTCTTAATTGTATCATTCGGTCCTTCCTTCCTTGTTTGACATCGACATGTAAAATTATTTCTACAATAGGTGTTTGCTGTCAAAAATGTAGTGGAACAACTACTTCTTGTCCATAGACTAGTCGAAACGGTGTTTGGTCGGTCGAACGCTTATATGTTGTTCTGTAAGCCCACAGTATTGCATGTATCTTTTTTTCCCAATCATCTTTGTTGGTGTTACAGATTTTTGTCAGGCATTTTTTTAATGTTTTCTTGAATGCCTCAGTTGCTCCATTCGACCGAGGGTGATAACTTGTACTACTTCGGTGGTTGATTTTTAACTGGTCTATTAGTGATTTGATGGTTTTATTAATAAAGTGTGAACCTTGGTTGCCGATTAAGGTTATTGGACATCCAAATATGGTAATTATATTTTCATAGATAAATTTAGCAATTATCTCACTGGAACATGTGTTGACCAGTTCTGCTTCTACCCACTTGGTTACGTACTCTACTGCAGTTATTATGTACCTTGCACCTATTCTTTTTGTTGGTATGGGGATTGGTCCTATGAATTCGATGGCCCAAATTTCAAATGTCAAACTTGGGTTTACTAATATGAAGGGCATTTCTATACTAGGTAGAGGTCGACCTAGTCATTGACATCTATCACATTGGATTACAAACTTTTTACAGTCTTTGTAATGTGTTGGCCACCATAACCGTGACTGTTGGATTTTCTTGGAAGTTGTGTCTGCTTGAAAATTTCCTCCCTCTAGTCCATAGTGTGCTTCATACATGATATTATTTCTTCCATGTTCTAATACGCATCTTCTGAGGATGTTGTTGAGGCCCATTTTATATAAGAATCCATTTATGAGGCTATATGGTGCAACTTTCATGGCTAAAATTTGTTTCTTCTTCATGCTCATGCCCTCTGGTGCTTGTCCATTTTCTAAGAATTGAGCTATTTATTCTAATTCTACTGGGATTGCTTTTATTTGAAATAAGTGTGAGTCTGATAGTTCGTCTTCAACTCCTGTCAGGTCCTCTCTTGTGTCAATTCTTCATAAGTGGTCGGGTCCAACATTTAATTTTCCTGGTCTAACAACGACTTCGAATTGAAATTATTGGAATAGAAGTAGCCATCAGCAAATTCTCCCATGGTGTAATATTTTATTTACAAGGTATTTTAGTGCTTGGTGGTAGCTATAAAATATGAACGGATTGGCTAGTAGGTAATGTCGATACTTCTGTAGTGCAAAGACCATTCCTAATTCTTCTCTCTATTGTTGAGTAGTTTCTTTCTGATTTATTTAGTTTTATGCTATTGTAAACTATAGGGT
This sequence comes from Pseudotsuga menziesii, assembly GCA_001517045.1. Taxonomy (NCBI): domain Eukaryota; kingdom Viridiplantae; phylum Streptophyta; class Pinopsida; order Pinales; family Pinaceae; genus Pseudotsuga; species Pseudotsuga menziesii. The sequence goes on along the minus strand of LPNX010212275.1, from coordinate 22,497 downwards.
TTTCCATTCTTTCATCCCCTGATTGAGTTAGGATTTCTCCCATTGCTAGGCCTGATGCGTCAATGTGTACATGGAATTTAGGTGACCAATTTGGAAATCTTAGAATGGGTGCTTCAACTAGATTCATTTTTAGTGTTTCAAATGATATGTTGCATTCCTACGTCAAGTCAAACTCCCGATCTTCTCTTAGTAGTTCTTCAAATGGATATGTCATATATGAGTAGTATCTTATGAATTTCCTTTAATATCCTATATGACCAAGTAGTACCCTGACTTGTTTTGGGTTCACCGATGGTTTTAAGTCGAGGATAATTTTTATTTTTGCAAAGTTGACCTTCATTCCTTCTTTGCATACAATGTGTACTAATAGTATCCCTATAAGAGTTAGAAATATCCATTTCCTTATGTTCATGGATAGCTGGATTTGTCGTCATTGTTCCAACATGAGCCTTAGCCATTTACAGTGATCTTTTAGCGTAGAGTATATTGTCCAATCATCAGAATATACTCCCATTTTTTTGTAAATGTATTCTTGAAATGTTTTGACCACAATCCTCGAAAATACTGTAGGTACATTTTTTAGTCCGAAAGGCATAACTCTGTAAGCAAATGAGCCAAATTCACATACAAATGTTGTCTTTTTCTGATCCTCTTTGGCTATTGGTACTTCTTTCTAACCTGAGAATCCTTTTGTAAACGAGTAGCATTCATGTACTATGACCTGATTTAATATTTCATCTACATAAGGTGTTAGGAATGGGTCTGTTAATGTAACCTTAGTTAAGTCTCTGAAGTCGACACAGATTCTTAGCTTGGTTGGATCATGTTTCTTTGGTTGAAAAACCATTGGACTTTCCCATTTTGATTGGTCAATAGGGTAGATAATTACTGCTGCAAGCATATTATCAATATATTTCTTGACTATCTCTTTGTATTTATGACCTAATTTATATGGTATTTTCTTTACAGGTCAAACATCAGGTTTAATGTCAATCTTCATTTCACCCATTTCATTGACTAAACCTTTGAGATCTTTGTAGTCTCTAGCGAATACATCTTGGAATTCTTTTAGTAAGTTTACTATTTCTATTGTTTATTCTTCCCTCTAGTAGTCTCCAATTTTTGTTATTTTTGGTCGAGCATCATTTGATATGTCAAATTATTTAGTTTTCACGTTAGCATCTAACCATTATGGTGCTTTAGCTTCATTGATTTCTCGGCTCGCTTCTTTAAACTATGAAAATGTAACAGAAAATTATACTACAGTCATTCGGTCGGTGTCTTCTTTGTCGACTGGTCAGACTTTGAGTACTGTGTGAATTGGTTTTGTCATTTCTGAATGGTATGATTTCCATCAAAATCTTTTCCCTTCCATATTTTCATTTTCCAAGTGTAGTCTTGTTGACTATGGTGTTGTCTTGGTTTGTATGTTATTGCATTTTATTGTCAGTCGGTCCTGATTTTGTGTTAGGTTTTTGTTCTCGGTCGGTTCTATAAATTCCTTAATTTGTTTTGTAGTTTCGACTAACTTTTCACCTTGTGGTATAAAGATGAAGTATTTGATAAAATTATCTCTAATTTCATGCCATAGGAATGTTTCACCATGAGCTTCTTCCATTTTGTACCATTTGTTTGGTAAGTCGGATAGCGTCGATGGAAATAGGTGTGGCCATTTATGTTCATCCTTACACCCAAGTTTTTTCCATTCTTTTTTACATGTTATTATGTGGTCTTCTGGATCCTGCCCTTGGATGAACATATGTATTTGGGATTTATTGGTTAACTTTTTTCCTCTCAATCTTTCTATAAAGTAAGTCGAGGCTGTTGTCCATGTCTGAAATCTTGATTGATGGGTATCCCACCATCTAGTAGCTTGTCATGTGAAGGTTTCCACTAAGCTTTGTAGTCATCCATGTTCACCAATATTCCTGGATACTTGTTCTATATGCATAGCCGGTGATTCTCTTTCTTTGTATCTTGGGACTTGTTTTATATTTACATTTCCTGGTTTTAGGGTAGGATATTCCCTAGTTTTCTTTTGAAATATTTTTGGGATGATGGACACCATGAAGCATTGCTGGACTGGCTTCTTCTGCACTATTTGAATGGTCCAGCATCCTCTTGCTTGTGTTTCATAGTTCTTGACTTCCCACTCATATAATTCTACATCTGAGTTGTATCCTACTGAATCTTGATTTCCTAAGTGAAGTTCACCATAGACATTCGGTTCTATGTAGTCTTCATTGTTTTGTATTTGATATAATTGTCGGATGTCGACTTCCTCATCAATAGGTTCTATCCAAGGTTCTCCTTGGGATGGATGAATAGGCACTATCACTTTTTGTCCATTCCCTTTTAGTTTTATCCTTTCCTTGTCTAAGGATATCGATGCTTTCATTTTTTTTCCCCAAGGTCGACCTACTAACTCTAGGAAGGAGCCGAATCCTTCCTTAGGGTTAATAATTTCAAAATAGACTTTAGTCAATATTCCTTTTATTGTCGTGTAGACATTTCTCCAAACTTCGATAGGTTCAATCAGACCTTGGTCGATTAATTTCAGGTATATTCCTGATTCGTATAGTCAAGGTCTACCCAATTGTTTCCAAGTGTCTCGAGTCATAATGTTTACTTGTGACCTGAAGTCCAGCACAACTTGTAGGACATGGTACCCTTCAATTTCAAGGCCGACAAGTGGGTCGGCATCAATTTTGTCCTTCTAGTTTAGACTACAGATATTTTTTGTTTATTTTTCTGTATTATTGTTGTGTTTTATTTTATACAATAAGTCAATGAATTGAGATGTCATTTTATCTTCTTGTACTAAACATATTAATTCTTCAACTGTGCTTTGTTGACTATCATCACCATCTTCTTACTGAGAAAATTCTTTAAATATATTCGTTGCGTCTTTATACAGTTGTTTTCATTTAGCTAGGTTAGGATAATGATTCTTTTATTTTATTTTTCTTATACGTGGATTATTACTCCCAAATTTTGTCCCTTGTCGGGTTACTATTTGCAGATTCTTTGTATTGATTACATCATGTTTTTGAACGCACGACAAGACATTAACATTTTTCTTTTTATTAATTTTATCAAGCATAGTAGGTAAATCCTCTAATGAGTGATCCTCGACTCCACAACTAGTACAAAATTTTAAATCGGTTATCTCCTTGTATGGGAAGTCTGCATATCAATGCCCTTCTTTGTAGCATCTAAAGAACTGGATGGGCTCACGTGGTTGGTTGTCGCAATTCCTAGATAATCGACCTCAACCTCCATATCCTCCACGTTAGTTGTTCAACTGGCGCTCATATCGAAGGCCTTCGTATCTTTGATTATTTTGTTTGTTTTGAGCATTGCTTGATTGATTGTTATCGTTGTTCTATGCAACTGCATTTGTCTGGTAGATTTCTTGGTAATTTTGTCAATTTTTTAAGTTTAGGTGGCAACTGGCTGTGGCATGACTTTTAACTCTGTAGATTACACACCGAGATGCTTTACCATTCTTCATGTTAAATGGGTAGTCTTTCATTGTGTGTTCTCCATGTTCTTGACATATGTCACAGAAGCACTTTGTCTGAACAAATCAAACATCCTATTGGCTAATGTATTGTCGATAGTTATCTTTTGAGTGTCCAGCCATTGAGAATTTTGTGCACCAGACATTATGATTCTTAAGGTTCATCTCTTTCAATGATTTCTGCATGATTTCGAGCTGTTTTTCCAGTCTAGTATCATTGGGATATGCTGGGAAATCTTCATCCATCTCCACTTGTAGAGATTTAGTAAGCGCATCTCATATGTTTTGAACATATCCAGGATTATATGCCACCGAATTTTCTATGATAGACCTGGAAGGAACCACTAAATTAATAGTTGTTCATCAATTACATAATCCAGTTAGCTGAGGAGGTATTTCCAATGTTTGTCGTACTCTCGAATAGATTCTGCTGGATTTTGCGATGTTGTTTTCAACTTTTTATCTACAACATGTTTTGCATTTGGAGTTTTAAAGAATAAAAAAAAGTGCGCTTTAATTTTTGCTTTAGATGCTTCAGGGGTTCTCTTAGTAAAGGTCATGTACCACATCAGAGATCTTTTCCTCAAGGCACCAATGAACTGCGCCATCTATCTATCTTCTATTGTGACTTGATTTGCGTCCCATGTCAACTCACAGATGAACCAATGTATTATAGTATCTTCATCGCCCTCATATAGAGGGATATGTGCTGATCTGTGACCCATGTCGGGTTCACTGTCGTTATCTTCTTCAGGAGGTGGCGGTGGTGAGGTTGTTGGTGGTGGGGGTAGTGAGATGTGTTTCTTGTTTCTTTGTGTAGAAATTTTGTCGATTGAACTTTCATTTTCATCAGTTGTTTTATTTGTGGTTTCTTCTCCAACAAGAAGTTAATTGGCGTTGAATTCTCCTTTTGATGTCCAACTGCAATTATTTGTCTTCAATTCCAACTGTTTTGTATTCTCCAAAGCTGTATTTGGCAGGGGGGGTGCTCCTTCATGTGTCAAGTAAAGTAAGTGGATAATTTGGTTGGAGGGGTATGTCTGAATCATGACCCAGTTTCCTTCCTCTGGTCGATGGATCACTAGATGATTATCATCATTTACTTCGTCATCTAGTCGGCTCCATATACCACCAAAATCACTAGCTCTTAGTCTTAGGTATTCTTCGACAATGTCTTGTATCCTAGTACTCAGACTCGTTGGATACAGAGGTCTTATCTCTTGGGGAACTTCTATTTGTAGATCTTCTTGGTTCTCTATCCACAAGTCTTCTTCCATGGGTGATGCTTCTTCATCCACGCCTTCTTCCTGTTGGTCATGACCCGACTCTGGAAGATTTCTTTCTTGGTCTGTCACCCTAGTACTCATTCCTCTTTGCAGTGCTATAGCCCTTTCTCTTCTTTCTTCCCTTCTTTTCAGCCTCTTCTCCCTCTCTATTTTTAGTAAATCCACCTTATCTTTGTGTGTCACTGTCCGTTCCATTTCCTTTTTAGGTTGAATTTTCATCGTTGGTGATGGTATATCTTTTTAGTAAACTAGAATCCTCTTTACTTTATCCCGACATACGACCAACTACCCCCCCATGGCCTACCCAATGCTTTAGAAAGCTCGGACAATTCTGTTTACTTGCTTAGGAAATATTCCCACTCCCTTTTGGCAATGAATTTTTCCCACTTCCTCTGTTTCTCCACCCAGTTAACATTTGGTGGTGGTTCGCGTAGTGATGGACGAGGTTCGACAATATGACCCACTCCTTTTTCTATTAGGAATTTGAACAATAAGGTCAATAAGGAGCACAGGAACTGCCATTAGAGGAAATTTCAACTGAAAATGGGCCTCCTAAAAAAATTAATAAAATAATAGTTAAAATAATAAAATAATATTTATTAATTTTGGAGGAAGAAAAGAAAAAAACTACTTTTTTGTTTGTATTTTCGACATATCTCCCTGTGTTTTTACTCAAATTTTGATTAGGAGAGCTTGTTGGATGTGGAATTAAATTTTTCATCCAACGAGTACCCACTCGGCATAATTTTGAAGGGCCCCACTACCCCAAAAACAAGAAATACTTGAAAAAAATGTGATGATGATGTACCTGAAAAAATGTCATCATCACATTTTTTCAGGTATTTCTTGTTTTTGGGGTAGCAGGGTCTGTCAAAAGTATGCCGAGTGGGTACTCGTTGGATGCAAAATAAATTTCGCATCCAATGAGCTCTCCCAATCGAAATTTGAGTAAAAACACGAGGAGATATGTCGAAAATACAAACAAAAAAAGTAGTTTTTTTTATGATACCTATCCCCAAATTTATATTAAAAAGGTGTTTAAGACCTATACAGTATTTCAAATTTAAATCAATTTCATTGTCTAACACATGATGACATGGAATTTGAGTTAAACTTAAAAGGCCCATTTTGAGTTGAAATTTCCTCTAATGTCGATAAGGTCTGTATAGAATTTCTTTTGAATGGTTTCTATCGAAGTTCTTTCTTCTATAGCTTGCTCCTCATAGAATTCATCAGTGATATTTTCAAACCAGTCTGACAGGTTTGTTATTCCCCCTCGAATCAGTTTCTCTAGCAGTTGTTGGTCCTTAGTCACTTCCATTTTTCTCATCCATAAGTTTTTTCAAAAGCTGGGGTACCGATTCTACTAACTTCTCATGGGTTTCAATGAAGAATATTTCTTTTGCATGTGCAGTCATTAATCTATTTCTTCACATGTAATTTTGTAAATAATTTGCTATCTTGCGCTCCCACTAGTTCTTAATCTCCTGCTCTGATATCATCTTCTTGTATTCATCTCAGATATTTGCTACCGGCAACGAAACCAATGTTGCAATCTCATGGATCATAGACGGTTACCAATAATACACATTAAAGCATATAAACATAACATAGACAAGAAATAAGAACATAGATGCGGAATAACAGATTATATTATATTATAAGGGTCTATACAAACACAATACTGAACCAAGTTCTCATCTGCCTCAGCAGCCTAATATATATGATTTACAAATAGTTACATATAACTACCTGTCAGTTCGGTCAACTGACAAAAACTTATGCGGCCAAGCTAATCTCTAATTAGTCAGTTGATCAACTTAGTCGGCTTACCAACTAGCTCCTCCAACACCATCTAGCTTTCCTAGCATTCAATGTAGGCTTATCAAACAAATATTTCAAACCACGTAGTCTATCCTTAGCTCAAATTTTATGCCCATTAAGTAATTCCTCCACATCTTGAGAGCATGTACTATGGTTTCAAGTTCTAAATCATAAGTGGCATAATTATTCTCATGATCCTTCAACTTTATCTACTCATAACACACCACATGGTTGTCTTGCATAATAACTCCTCCAAGTCCTTGATCGCATGCATCAATACACACCACAAAGTCCTTTTTTTGGGTTTTCAATATTCATAATGGGTGCACTTGTGAGAAGATCCTTCAGCTACTAGAATCTTTCATCACACCTTTGCGTCCATCAAAATTCACCCCATTATTTTGCAAAGAAGTGATGGGATGTGAAACCTTGGATAATACCTCAATGAATCTCCTGTAGTGTCTAGCAAGATGCATAAAATAGCTTACCTTTGTTATATTTCTTGGGGTAGGACAATTCAGTATGGCCTCAATCTTTTTAGGGTCCATATATATGCTCTCATCTGAGATAATGTGACCCAAATAATGAATTCTATCTCTATAGAAGTAACATTTGCTTAACTTGGCATACAACTTATGCTCCCTTAGCAATTCCAAAACCAATCTCAAATGTTCTTCATGCTTATCTTCACTCTTGGAATAAATAAGAATGTCATAAATAACTATAAGAACAAACTTGTCCAAATACTTGTTGAAAACACTATTCATAAGACACATAGATGTAGTTGGTGCATTTGTGAGACCAAATGGTGCCACTACAAGCTCATAATATCCATACCTTGTTCTGAAGGTTGTCTTATGAATTTCTTCATCCTTGATTCTTACCTGATGGTAACCAGACCTCAAGTCAATCTTGGAAAACACATTTTCTCCTCTCATTTGATAAAAAAGGTCATCCATTTGAGGTAAATGATATTTATTCTTCACACTGAATTTATTCAACTATCTGTAATCAATACACAACATGAGTGTACCATCTTTCTTATTTACAAATAGAACCGGTGCTCCCCAAGGAGACACACTTGGACTAATATACTTCTTATCTAACAACTATTGCAGCTAAACCTTCATCTCTAGCAACTCTGGTGTTCTCATCCTATAGGGTGTCTTTGACACTGGTGCTGCTCCTGGCACAAGTTCAATGGTAAAATAAATATCTCTTTTTGGAGGGAGTCCTGGAATCTCTTCAGGAAAAAAATCCATCAATTATTACAACACGTAAAATTCCTCCAACCTAGGAGTTGCATTTTTTGTTGCCTCCAAAATGTGGGCTGCATACAACTAGAACCCTTTCCTATAGAACTTCTTCCGCTGCATTTTTGAAATATTCTTGAAAAAAAATCACTTTAGTAATTCCTTTTACAACCCTTAAGTTTCCCTCTTCATCTATGCACTCAAAAGTCTTGTTATAATAGTCAAGCTTGAATTTTTGAGCTTCTAAGCAATCCATTCCAATCAGAATGTCATAGGAACCAAGTGGAATAACATTCATATCTACATAAGTGACCAACCCATCCATAACCAATGTACATTTCTTTACCACTTCACTCACTTTTCTCTTGGTTCTAGTCTCTCGTTGAACTAACCATGACCTACTATGCTTTAATTTCTTAAAAGAAAAAATATCAACTACTCTAGTAGTAATATAACTGTGAGTAGAACCGAGGTCAATCAAAATAGAAACATATCACTCAATAAGCTTACCTACACTTGAATGATGGTATTCATGGAGGTCCTCTAATGCTGCATAAATTCTAGGAATAGCCCTTGCCACTTAACCCATAGTTTCACCTTCTTGGACATTGTAAGCTGTCCTTACATACCCTTCCTCATGAGGATAGTTCCTATGCATATGGGGTCCTCCACATCTCCAGCATTGTAGTGGTTCTCTGATCTCTTTTGGGTCCCTTGGATTTTCCTCCATCACTCTGGCTGGCTGATTTATAGCTTGTGATGGTTTCTTTTGCTGATTCTTGAAGTAAGGAGGTTTGAAACCTTTCTTTCTCTGGTTAGACTTTTCATTCTTCTTTTATTTCCATTCCTTATGATGATCAAGTTTTCCTTTTTTATTCTCATAGAAACACTTACCTTTCCCTATTGCTTCATCTAGAGTTCTAGGTTCATAAAACTCAATTCTGTCTTTGTAATACTGAGCTATCCCTCTTAGAAAATGTTGTATTTTCACTTTTTCATCTATGACGTACCTGGAATAAATCAACAACACCAATAACTTGTTGACATACTCTTCCATGGTCTGTTGTTCTAATCTCAACTCATGAAATTCCTTAATCTTGTCATCATGCTACCTGTTAGAGAGGTGCTTCTGCATGAAATACTTCTTGAAATGGTTCAAAACAATTCTTCTTTCATTCATATTCCTTATTCTCCTAAGGTGTTCCCACCAAATGGATGCTCTTCCATTAAGATTGAAGATAACTAGTCTTTCCTTCATGTTTCCTGAGTAGTCTTGGAATTGAAAACATTTTCTCATCCCAAGAAGCCAAGCTTCAACTTCTTGACCGGTCTTTATCTCACCATTAAAGGTAGGAGGCCTTGCATTCTTAAATTCATTACATGAATGGTTCCTATAGCGCCTCTTCCTCGTACTCTTGTAGGATGAAAAGCTTGAAACCCCAGTGAATCCTTTAGAGTTACATGATCCATTATAAGACCTTTTTCTTCTTCTAGTACTGTTCTTATTTCCTTCTGGATTTGTTGCTTTATGTCCAGAGTTTAACTTTCTCTGGATGTCTATCAAAATATGAAGCATGGCTGCATCCAGATGATTATGTTCCTCCTAAGCTTTCATCATTCTCTCATTATCTTCTCTGTAAATCTGCATCCCCACCCATAGGCTTCTCATGGTAGTTTCAATATCTGGGGGAGTATCTTGAAATATTCTCCCATTAGACTTTGTCTCAGAATTTCCAAATCTCATATTTTCCTTAATGGAATCTTCCTCTTTCCAATAAGGATCCTTTCCATCATACATACTGTAGGTCCTCATGGCTGAGCAAAAAAAACAAACTTTTCTAAGTTGCACTATGACTCTGCAAAAATGTGTTAACATACACCATTGTTAGACAATATCAGTAATTAAAAAATCACTTACAGACTATTTATTGTAGTAATAAACGGTAGAGATTTTGGTATTAACTAGATCTACAGTCAAAGTTCATTTCGCAAATAAAAGAACAAGAAGGATAAACAAGCATTGAGTTGGGAAATCAAAAAAAAATTGCCACCAAGGAGATTTAATATCAACAGACGAGGTTGATCCTTAAGCAGATCAATGACTGATAACTACTTTGCAAGGTGAACTAGCGTGAAAAAGGAAATTCTTGCTACCCATGATGGAAAACATACTTAAATGACGCATCCTTTCCCCGTTGGATATCGCATGAGGAGATCAGAGGTAAAAATTCACTTTTTGGGGCACAAAATCCTAAATGAATCAAGTTCACCGTCGATTTGAAGTCCTCCCTTTAATAATTTAACTTCTCCCATTTCATGATTTAACCCTATTTTTTCACTACTTTCTCTTCTACAACCATTTACCTTGGCCTAGCTAGGTGTAATGTTGCAACTAAATCTCTGATAGTTAGTATCACAGGGTACGTTTTCTTCTTGTAACTGTTCAACTTGGCCCCTTTGGGTGTAGCGCTGCAACTCATAGCTTTGATACCACAATGTAGTGTACTACAATGTTGGTATCATAGTGTACTCTTATCTCTTTTAACTACTCATTCTATCCCATTTAGGCCCAATGATGCAACCTGTAGCTTGGATACCCAAATGTAACATCCCCATACCCAATAATGCGGAATTATTAATTAATTTTTTAAGAAACTATGTTCTCTGTTATAACACAGGGTATGGACATTAACACACACTTCAAACTTCATTCTTAAGCTTAGAAACCACTATAATAGTCGTTATTCCCTTCATGGATCCATTCTGCAACCAGAATAGTCATTTCCGTTTCCATTTCTGAACTGTCGCTTCTTCCTTTCTGACCTCAGAATTCGAGAATTAGAACCTCAAGGTTTTGATGAAGTAAATGGTCCAAATTCTACCTTCTGCACTTCTTCGTTCCACCCTTATGCTCTTCTGGCCTTGGAACTCGAGAATCAAAACTTTAAGGTTTTAATGGAGGGAATTATCCAACTTCCTCCTTCCGCACTTCGACACTTTTGCCCTTTCGACCTTGGAAATAGGGAATTGGGACTTTAACAATTCAATGGACAGTTCAACCAATTTTTTTCCTTCCACAGTTCCACTTTTTTGCTTCCACCCTTCCGACCTCGTAATGTGGGAATTGTAACTTTAATAATTCAATAGAGCATTCAACCAATTTTTTTCCTTCCGCACTTCCTCTTTCCGCCTTCCGCACTTCCACTTTCTTCCTTCTACCCTTTTGATATAGGAACTCGGGAATCTAAATTTTAACAATTCAACAAAGCACTTAGCCAACTTTCCACCTTCCACACTTCCGCTTTCTGCCTTCCTCCCGGAATTCAAAAATCAGAGTCAACTGTTCATCGAAATTTGTTGATCACCTTTCCTCTTTTCTCCTTTCTCCTTCTGACCGAAACTTGAAAATTAGAAAACTATCAAACGACGAAAATTCTATCCAAGGATCCTCCTTCTGCGTTCTTCCTTTATACCCTTTAGTGTGGAACTCAGGAACCAAAAAGCTTATCCTTCGACCTTAGCCTTTTCTATACTTTTGAATTTCTCCTTTTGACCTTGGACTTCAAAAATTGGAAAGTTAACTTTCCCTTAAAATTTTTATGCACTTTTCTGCTTCCTCCCTCTGCCTCGCATAGGTGAATCCTAGTGTGCAAAAACACAACATTTATTCCTTGTTTAACTACTCGTTTCGGATTCTATCTTCTGCCTTAATTAGGTGTATTCAAAGGGGTGGAAACACTAAATCAAAGGTATTATGACCTTTTGATCAGGATTCCAGTCTTCATGGACTTAGGAAAAAATGTAGTGAAACATACAAGGAAAATATAGATGTAAATACAGGAAATATACACCAGTAAGAATCTACTTAAACCATCCATAACCATTCAACATGAGCATAACAATTCATAGGAAAATTCATAGCAAAGATAACATAACAAAGAATACTTATCTTTGGTGATGGTGTTGTCCCACAACTAGCTATGTCGCTGCAATGTTCCACTCAACCATAGGCTAGTCACTGTTCATTGATCTCCCAACACCACTACCTCCCCTAACATGGGCATGATTCCACAAGGAACTAGGGAACAAAAGACACACATAGCCGAATCATAATTCACCCAGTCTAGCAAAACTTTAGTTGAACTTACCAGACTTTCTAGCCAAGAAAATACACAATTTGGTTAATAGGCTATAGGCTATCAATCCAAAAAACGGTATTAAGGACCAACCAAGCAAACATAAGGGTTTCATAGGATACACAGCCAAGAAATATTTCACAATTGGGTAAATAGGTTGTCAAACCAAATATTTCACACAAGGCCAAATGCACAAGAAGACACAGGCAAGACAAGATCCAATTGGGTTAACATGATACCATCCAAGCCAATATCCCTTGGGTTCAGGAGATGCTAAGGAAATGGAAAGGTAGAATGACTAAGCTAGTGGCTCATCCAAGAGTTAGGGACAGCTCCTCTAGATCTATCTAGCCTGGCATGCACAACACCTGCACCCCAACATAAGGAAGCATCCCCTTCTCTGCTACATAGTCCCTCGGTCTATGATTTCCCTTTGAGTTCTCTTTAGGGATGTGCAGTAGGGATTTACCTTCCACTCTTATATTTTCATGAGGTTCCTCTCTATATTAGGTTAAAAATCCCATTCCTCCTCTCTTCCACTCCTAAGTCTTGCATACAAATCAGACCCAAACCAGGGTGCAAATCACAACAACCACAAGGTAAAACATAGTAAAATGACTTTCACTCACTCTGTAATAGAGGAGACAACTACAGAAGCACCTTCCATGAATTAGGTAAATTAGAGAACCATTCAAAATGATGAAAAACTACTCAACGACACTCGAGAAAACTTAGAGGAGCACTCTTTCATTAAATCGAGTGATCTCCACCGCCCAATCACTCAGCAAAACAACAAATCTCTTATCCCATGAGATTCATGAATACGGGATAAGGGTAAATGGTTCAGAACAATAAGACAGAGAAAATATGTGGTTCTATTTGTAGGTTTGGATGAAAAACCACAATCGTGAATGAACAAAATGAACAACAACATTTTGGTGAAAGTCAGATGATGGACTGGGGATGCATTCACTTGGTTTTACTTGCTACAGAAGCAAGAATATGGGTTCTACATATTGTCGACTTAGAACCATGAACCATATGCATTAACCTTGATCACCTATACACAAAACATCCATAAATGCGAGGGCCTTGGCCTTGATCTCCATGCCATGATTCAAAACAATATTTACATCAGGTACAATAAAAGTACCATGGGGCCAAAATCAGGGTATTACAGTTGGTATCTTCCAAGGGAAGACGAAACTCAGTCTATGTATATATAGTTGAAGAAAAATGAAAAACAAAGTCTCTGAGAGAATAACAGTGTAAGAGAGAAAGGAGAAGAAGAAAAAGTATGAGAAGTGGTCAAGAGCTCAAGCTCATGGTTTATGATATATTGAGAGCCCAAGATATATTAATGTTGAAAAATCCAAGTAAATTTCAAAGTTTATGTATGCATCTGTAATTGTATATTTTTTTAGGTATTATATAATCCTAAAGATTGTGTTTATTTTCAATAATATGTATGCCACACATATTCTCTAGAATTACTTTTGTGAATGGTTTTAACATTTATGACCTGTAAAAAAATTAAGAATCTTCCATGTTTCACTAGGTAATATGTTTATGTTTAAACCAATGAGTAATTTCAACATAAACCTCATTTTAATATTTTGGTATACTTATCTTTTCATACTATAGTCAAGTTGAAGTTAGCATAACCAATTGTAATATTAAATGGAGTCTTTCACGTCGAAGTGAATAATATGCCTTATATACTAATATAACATTTTTATATTATAATTTTGTCAAAGTCAAAGTTGCTCGGAGTTAAAAAGTGGTCGGAATCAAAAGTGGTTAAGGAAAAAGTTTTTAAAATGGTTGAATTAATCTGGTCAAGGCAAAACATTCAAAGTATAAGTAGTTAAATTTATTCTATCGAGGTAAATCGGTCAATGTAAGTTGATTTAATTTTGTTGAAGAAAACCTATTGAATCCAATCCAGTCGGTGTAAAGATTATCAAGGTAAAGTTACAAACTTCCCTGCTGATGAGGTTTAGCAGGGGAAAGTTACAAACTGCCCTACTGATGTGTGCCCATGCAGAAGGCCACATTTGAACACAATGGAAACACACGCTTCAGACAGAAAAGGGGGCATCATGCTGATTCATTAGGCCTTTTAAGGTCCAACACCCAGTAAATGTGGTGACTGACCTAGGATAAAGTGGAAGGGCATCATAGTCAGAATCGTTAATAGCGTCCGAGCACGTTAAGTTGTCACCAATTTTTTAGTGCACCCACTTACTCCATAACGTTTTTTATATTTTTAAATTGTGGCAGTAGTTCCACTCTCTAGACTGTTAATGCATGATTGCGACTGCAAACAGTTTTTAGGTTTGTTTTGGAGAATAATCTCTGCACTGAAGTAGTATAAATGCACTCCCGATAGGGGGATAAAGAGTTAGCTAGTGGATTGGGAAACCTTCAAGGGTTGAGGCTCTCCATTGTAAATAAGATCTGATGCCTGTGTTATGAATAAAATTGCAGAGGAAGAGTTGTTTCTTAAGACAAAGATTCATGTGTCATTGCTTCTTTCAATATGTATTTTCTTTACGTGAAATGTACATCCTATTTTCATTCTAGTTTGTTGATTTATTTCATGTCTGTAACTGAGTGTATAACAATTTGGAATTCATAAATTCTATGGTCCACCTGTTGTTTCAGAAATTTATCAAGTTTTCTTCTAAAGTTACATGGAATTCATCTTACTAGTGCTCTATGTGATGGGTTGTTCTCTCTCGTCCTCTAACCACCCGCTACATATCTCCTGATTGCGAGATCAACAGCTATCTTGCCTTTGTTTGCAATCCCACGCCATTCTTTTTCTCTTACAAATGTTCCCTACCGAGGTTTACAACTCCATTTCCAATGGTCCCTTTCCCTGATAATCCCACCTACATCTCACATTAATACACTTTGTCCCATTCAAGAGTCTGGCCTCTTGACCACCCTTGATCAAATATTTTATGCAGAGTAAGCCTGAAGACAAGCGAGAGATCCCTCTCTGACTATGCAAGGCCAGAGGCACAATCCAAAGAGGTTCTACTATTACCCAAGAGCGAGCCTTCCTCAACCTTTGGCTCAATATTCGTGCTAACAAACTGTCGGGGATGAGGTTGAAGATCATCCCTGGGAAGAACGACATGGTTTTAGATCTAGTTATTGATGGTGAACAATAATCAGACATCGATAAGGTTGAGCACTTTTCACTTGGTGACTCCACTCTTGAAGGGTTCAGATTTCAGCAACTGTGCTTGTGGTATGACCCAAAAATCAAATGGTCAAAAAGAACGGGCAGGCTTCGTCTGAAAAAATGGACCCCTTGTAAGACCCGAAAATGCATGGTGAAAGGTTAAGATGCTCGATTCTATGTTCCTTCCAAGAGGCTTTGTCTTGTCTTATAAGTTGCTTCATATTATTCCCTATATTTATCAAAACAACCTTCTATGGTTCAATTCATTCTGAACAGAGCTATGAATATATTCATGTTTATCCTTCTTTATGAAGCGAAAGCGTTGCATCGTCTTGTACATCTGGTTTTGACCTAGATTTTTCTCTAGGGGCTCACGGCATCAAAGGTCACCCATGTGAAATTCATGAAACCTCGGATGATAGCGTAGCTATTGCACCTAACCTAATCTCTCCCATTTCTCCAAGTCGGTACAAACCACTACAACTGCCTCCCATCCTCCATAATTTTCCTGCAAAACATTACATGTACCTCCCCAAATTTGACGAAGAATCCAAAGACTTCACTGTTGAGAAACATTTACAAGCCTTTGAACATTTCTCTGACCTTTTTGACATAGAACATGATGATGTCTACATGAGGGATTTCACCCAGTCCTTGCATGGAGATGCTAAAGAATGGTTCAAGCACTTCCAGCCTAAGTCCATCAATACTTGGGAAGAGTTTTCTTGCACCTTCTTAAAGTTTTGGGTTAGGAGAATGCCACTGGATGAAATAATTTCAGAATTTTATTCCCTAAAGATACATGAGGGTAATACCATATCTAGTTTTAACATAAGATTTGCAATCTTTATTATAACATGCCCAAGGAATTCCAACCTCTTGAGAATGCTTCTAAGATCTATTATGCAGCCATCTTTCCTCCTGAGTTGTCCTTGCTTCTTTTGGAAAGAAAATCAACCACTCTGCATCATATTTTTACTGATTGTTTGGAGGTTGAAGAAAACCTTAAGATGTCTAAAAATTTGTCAAGTCATGACATAAGTGGTGAAATAAAAGATACATTAAAATTGGTTGGGCCCTACAAGCAAAATGGGAAAGTCTCTGTCCCACTAAAGCTCTCTCCTGGTATACAAAAAGATGACCAGCCCAATATAGGACCATATGGTCCTGTCGGGCTGTTCTCTGAAAATTATGATCTACGCAGCCCCAAGTCTATAAAGGTTGATTTTAAGAAGGATTTCGGTGCACCTGTGTATGATGAATATGAGAAAGAATACCTGTGGGTTGTACCTGAGGAGATAGATATTGAACCAAGGCCTGCTGATGGAGAGAATCAAGATGCAATGCGAAGTCAGAAGGTTAAAGAAGAAAAGGGTGATAAGGGCACTGGAGGTGATAGCCTACCCTTGTGTTATGATGCTTTTTAATTAATATGACACATGATTAAAGCCTATAAGTAAAAGAAAAAAGAAGGGGAGATGATGCAGTCCAGAAACCTATACGAAAAAGAAAATGATAAGAAGAAGCCGCTATGCAATCCCTCTCCAGCTACTGATATGTCAGGAATTTGTGATGAGGTGTCGAGCCATGGAGAAGGATGTAACAACCCTCAAATAAATACATTCTTTGATGTTCTTCCTTCAGGAGTATCACCTCACACAAGAGGAATATGCCTACTCAGTTGCATTGGAGAAACGGAGGACCTCCCTCCTGAGGCACATGAAGCTCTCGTTGCAAAAATTTTGAACAAAAAGAGGCATGTTTCATTGAAGAAATATTTTGTGGGCCCTCTTCTATAATATTCCTGGTATCAGCCTGACAAATCACTAGAGGAAGGGAGTTCCGGACGGCTTTCCCACTAGCAGAGAATAGAATATGTTGGAGGTTTCTGTGTTTTCTATGACCCCATAGCAATGTACATGGAAGAGATGGGTAAGGATGATGGCTAGTCACATTACTGCTTTAAAGAACAGTCTATTTGTCATTTCCCTCTCCCATTATCTATTTAATTTCTGTCCATCAAGCACAAAAAAAGAACAAAACAATTAGGCAAGTTGCTTAATTGGCTTCATTGGAAGTCTGATTTCACTTAATCGGACTTATGCACTAAATTAGGTAGAATAGGTAGGAACAAATAAGCTCAAAAATCATCGAGCATTTCATTCATTGTTATTTTAGTTTGTTTTCATTTTCAGTTGCGAGCACAGAGGAGTGTCCACTTCATGAGCTTTGTAGCATGGATCAACTATACAAGGTGGAGCCCAAAAATACTTCCCGTAGTAGATAGTAAGGTGTCATGGCCGATGAAAGGATGTGACTAGATCCCCAGCAGGTAAAGGATCACTCTACTCGCACCCTCACACATGCTGATACCAAAAAAACTCAATGACATAATGTGCGGGAATGTTGACTAGTCATTGCAAAGGTCAGTCTCGAAGCCTTATATATACTGCCTTCAAAACGTTGGGGATGAGCTAACATATTTCCAGAACCCAAGTTTTTGATTCGTCACGAATCCACATAAGCTCAAAGAGTTTGGCGATGGCGATCTGGTTCAAAAATATTGTCCATATGGTGGTGCTAATGGTTGTTGAGAAAATTTACACACTCACGCACCACCTTGGTATTGCATGCCAAGGATGACACCAACCATCAGGGCCCATAGGTGAATAATTATGAGAGATACACCTGCCTTAAGATATCCTCACCTTTGACGACGTGGTGTCGGGACACTTACTCCCTAGAAGTGTTTTTTCAGGAACCCCAATACCATCGCTGCCCCCAATGCCTCCACAGAAGGAGACAGTCCTAGACTGCTCCTTGTATAGGCATTTGTTCGGATGGGAGCATCAGGGGTCTAAATCCCACAGAGCCCTATTTGTGAATTCCACTTACCAAGGGTGATGGCACTGGTGTAGATATGATACACCTTATTGCCTGTGGGAGAGCTCACCTCACAGGGGGTCAAGAGTACAAGAATGACAAGCCACCAAAAAGGCTTGCCTCGGCCAGAAGCAATGTGGCCCTTCTTTCAAAGCCCACATGAAACAGTGTTACTCGGAGAAGAGGGAGGTGGTGGGTGAGCTTGAGTAAGGGAAAGTTACAAACTATGCTACCGATGTGTGCCCATGTAGAAAGTTGCATTTGAACACAGAGGAAACACACACTTCAGACAGAAAAGGGGGCATCATGCTGATTCATCAGGTCTTTTAAGGTCCAACACCTAGTAAATGGTGACTCACCTAGGAGCAAGCAGAAGGGCATCATACTCAGAATCCATAATAGTGTCCGAGCACATCAAGCTGTCACCCATTTTTTAGTGCACCCACTTTCTCGATAAAATTTATTATATTTGTAAATCATGGCAATAGTTCCACTCTCTAGACTGTTAACACATGATTGCAATCGCAAACAGTTTTAAGGTTTGTTTCGGAGAATAATGTCAGCACTGAAGTAGTATAAATGCACTCTCGATAAGGGGGATAAAGAGTTAGCTGGTGGGTTGGGAAACCTTCAAGGGTTGAGGCTCTCCGTTGTAAATAAGATATGATTCCTGTGTTATGAATAAAATTTCCATGTAAGAGTTGTTTCTTAAGACGGAGATTCATGTGTTGTTGTTTCTTTCAATATGTATTTCCTTTACGTGAAATGTACATCATGTTTTCATTCCATTTTGTTTATTTCTTTCATGTCTGTAACTGAGTGTATAACAGTTCGAAATTCATACATGCTATGCTCCGCCTGTTGTTTCATACATTTATCAAGTTTTCTTCTAAATTTACATGGAATTCATCTTGCTGGTGCTCCGCGTGATGGGATGTTCTCTCTCATCCCCTAACCACCTGCTAAATATCTCCTGATTGCGAGATTGATGGCTATTTTGCCTCCATTTGAAATCCCATGCCATTATTTTCCTCTTGCAAATGTTCCCTACTCGGGTTTTTGACTCCATTTCCAATGTTCCCTTTCCCTGATAATCCCACCTGCATCTCACATTAATACACTTTGTCCCATTCAGGAGTCTGGCCTCCTGACTGCCCTTAATCGAATATCTTATGCGGAGTAAACGTCAAGACAAGAGAGAGATACCTCTCTGACTGCACAAGGCTAGAGGTGTTGTCTAAAGCGGTTCTGATGTTACCTGGAAGCGGGCCTTCCTCAACCTTTGGCTTAATCCTGGTGTGAACAGGAACCATGTTAGGAATTGCAATAGGTTTAGAGCTAGGAATTTTGCTCGAAAAACATCCGACATAACGTCTGATATATCAATGTCAATGTCAATGATTCTCATTCATGTGATAGTACTTTTGGATCTTGATTTATCGTAGTGGCACCTAAGTGACCATAATCATGCCACTTTTGGATCTTGATTAATCCTAATGAGGGGTAAATTACCTTAATGTCACCTAAATTGCTATAATGGCATTTGAGTGTCCCCAACAACATTTGATAGACCCTAATGGCATCTGATTAGAATTGGTAAAGACTTAGACCCTTAATTTAAATATTGGTTCATAACAACCATCCTTAGTGTTACAAATCTTGATATGGCAACCATATTCCTCTTCCCTTAATAGGGTGAAATCATGAAGTTGGGTGTCTATTTTGGGGGGGTCTATGACAAAATCGAAGTTGTTTTTACATGTTTCTCAACTTCGAACAAAGAAAAGTTGTATTTGTGTTTAGAATTTCACTTTCGAGTAAAATCAAAAGTTGTAAACAATCGTGTTAGCTTTCTATCTGTTATTTTTCAGAATTTTTTATTGGCATTTGATATGTCATTTTAGCAATTGTTTGACAGTATGTTCTTAAGTAATGAAATTATGGTAAATAGTCATGTCGGAAGACGTAACTTTATTCATTATTAACTTATTGTTTATTAAAAACAAAATATGTTAGTACAATCTACACAGATTGTACTAATGCATGACTATAATTTTGTATCCAACAGAGACATACAATAATTATTAGAATTTTTTGAAGTGGACCTACCTGAAAAACTATCATAAAATTGACATGTTTAAGGAGACGTTACACTTTGTATAATTTTCCATTTCATAACACAAAATTGAAAATACCCTTTTGAAACTAACACATCAAACTTGTGTACCACTGGTTTTTCAATTTTTTTCATAATGTCGTTTTGAAGTTATTGATTTTTCATTTCACTGGTTTTTCTTAAAATTTCAAGCAATCCAAACCCCTTATAGGAAAAATATTCCAAGTATTTACTGTATGTCATGAAATTTAATAAAAATCACATTTATAGAAACTATATTGAATTATGCATGTAATGGTAGTATTTGTGAAATGAAATAGCAAATATTTCATATGATCCGACATGTCCAAAATTGCAGAAAGCTTCAGGAAAAAGCTGGAGAACTGATTTCTGAATATTTGCAGGTGTTCGGCCGAACAATTATTAGTTCGGCCGAAACGTTAGTTTTAACTGATGGAATAATTGTTCGGCCAAACAAATAGTTCGGCCGAAAATACTTTTGTTTTTTTTCACGTCGGCCGGGAAAAAAACGCCGATTGAAAACAAAAAATTCATATTTATAAAAAATATGAATTACACATTTTCGCATTTTTTAAATCATTCGTATTATACAAATGCTCTGTAATTTGTAAGGTATGTACTGCGACTTTTTTTATTTTTATTTTATTTTTTGTATTTCAAAGCATTTTTAAGAAGATTATTTTTATCTTTGTTGCATTTTTGAGCACTTTTAAGAGGATTTTTTTGTTTGTTTGTTGTATTTCTGGGCACTTTTATGAAAATTTTTGTCTTTGTTACATTTTTGGGCACTTTTATGAATTTTTTTTTGTCTCTGTTGCATTTTTGGGC
>LPNX010212271.1:0-17025 GCA_001517045.1 Pseudotsuga menziesii | reverse complement strand
TACATATGTAGGCCTTGTTTGGACTCGGGACCTCATGTGCATAGGTGCTTGTGAGTCTCAAAGGAACATTTTATCGCCTAAGAACCTCACTTTTCTTCTCGAACTATGGCCCATTGTATGTGAACTATCCATTGGGGCAACCACTGCGTATATGTGTCCTGCATAGTATGATTGTAGGTATATGATCAAATAGTTTTTGTGTGATGCAAGGCCATTAATGTGAGTTTCAAGACTACGCAAATTTAACAAAAAAATGTTAAGGAAATGCATCATACCAGGTTGTACAAGGTATGATACATGATCAAAATCTATAGAAATAGACGATTGGTCTTCTTCCAATGGAGTTAACTCAACAATTTCATGCTGATCAAGTGGAAGTGATATGCGATTGCATCCATCAACCCAATCCAATGATTCACACACATCCCAGTCACCATCAGAGCAAGGCGGGAAAAAACAAGCGAGTTTTCTGGTCCAAATTTCAAATACTGGGTTATCAGAACTTCAAACTGAATGAAAGCCATGAGTGCCAGGAATAGTCTTGCATTCCCATGCATGTGAACGATCTATGTCTACACCTCCCAAAAAAATCTCTCCACATGTCTCTTTCTTGTGGATTCTGCTCGCATAGCTAATTCTTCTCCCATTACTGACATGCACCACCTGACTATAGATTGAGCATTATGAATAGTAGATATTGTAGATAATTTCAATTCCTCTCTTCGTAGGGCTGTTTTGACACATGCTCTACCTCCATCATGCTCTCCTTTACCATGCCCAGTCTCAAAATAGTTCCACATATATGAAACTTTGCAGTTTTTATGCAATGAACACAACCATTGAAATATGTGTGCATTTTTGAACTGACTAGCACATCCATCAGACCAAATCTAGTGTTGATCCATTTGTATGTTCCTATCCTTCAAATGATCATAGAACATGATGAAGCAATGGCGTACATAGTGGAAGTCATGGCACCTATCATCACTTATGTAGAAGTGATATTCCTTTAGAATTTCTCTTTGCTCTTCACTACTGTTCGGGCCATGCCTATATGTGATATGCACCATCAAGGAAACCTTCTCAGAGTGATAATACTGACTTTGGATCTCATTTTGAGGTTGCAGAGTGTAGTTCTCGGCAAAATCAACAACTGAAAGTATAGTACCATGAGGAAATGTATCTTTGCATATTCAACAGAGAGTGTTAGAGCGCATAATCCCAAACAACGCGAGCCAACAAACTTTGGAGATCGTTTCAACAGAGAGTATTAGAGCGCATAATCCAGCAGCCACTCCGGAAATGATTACATAGATTACAAGTCTATTCACAATCTAAACTCATGCTATATAATTGTATATCTCAAGGTCATGCCAAAAACGTAGATATACTTATCATTAATCTCATATTTGGAGGTAAAGGTAAAATGAAGTCAATGGTGCCATGATCCATATCTCATTTCAATGAAAATGCATGCATAAGATATTATATAATCACATATCTGTAGGTTATGCAAAAACAGAGCTACACGTGGCATAAATCTTAGATTTGGAGGTGAAGGTAAAAGACAGTTAAAGGATCGTTTTACAGAGTTACATCCATGCATACATTAAAAATATCATCTATAGATTTAGATTATACACAAACATTAAAGCATATGTAGATTTATGTCTACAATAGATGAGATCTGAATTATATAGGCAAAGGCAAAGTACATATGATAAATCAAATTAGATAATGGGAAAACGTATGAATGGTATCTCCCTTTTTATAATAAGTGATGGGTTGAATGTACTGATGCCTTTTGATTCATTTTGGAATAACAAGGACATGCTTTTTTCTTCTTGAAAAAAAAAAACACTTAAACAAAGAGTGCATACGCAGAAGAATCTGTGATGTTCATCCACAAGCAAGAAAGGAAATAAAAACTTATACAATTTTAAATACAAAAACCTCCATCCAGGTCTCCTGGATATAGCTCCTGGATCTGTATCTTAGATCAGACAACGCAAACCAAGAGATGGAAGCGCCTACATGATTCCTGAATATGTAAATAAGTCTTCCAGATAGAACCTGGAGGTATGATTCCTGGATATGTAAATAAGTCTTCCAGATAGTCTCCCCAAATTTCCGAATTGATTTCCCCGAGGAATGTAAAACCTCCCATCGAGCAATACTACGCTCCCAAAAGGTGTCCTTCTAAGAGAATCATTAAACACTAAATATAAATCCTTTTCATTTCTAAGGGAGAAAGGCGAGAATTAAGATTTCACGTTTTCAAACAAGAAGAAACTTTCCTTCATTCAAAGGAAAGGCATTAAAAGGTAAAAACAAAGCAACAAGTAGCGATTTGTATTGTGTTCCTTTCCAACAAGGAGACAAATTCCAAAATTTCTCAACGAAACTGTTCCCACTAGATATTGTTCTAGATGTTTTATTATCTTCCCTTTCGCATATACTTGTATACAAGTATTTCAAAACTCCTACCTTTTTCTTATAAGAAGTATTCCCTTGTTTTAAGAATATTCTTTTTATTAACTAATAAAACCCTTTTCTCTCTCTATAAGTATCTATATAAATATATTTGTGTAATACTTATGCTTTTTCCATTTCTATAAGAAAAATGTATAGTTTTTTAAAGGTATACTTCTTGCTACTAAATTAATAAAGTGTTTCAAATAGGAAAACATTAATTTTCTCCATGGGGTTGTTCCTCCCTTAGGAGCATCACTTATATATAATAATAAATTTATTTTCAACTCATTAGATACACATGTGTATAAGTAGATGTTCTATTTTAGAAAATAAAATGAGTAATGCTTAACATCCTCCCTTAAGTACATGCATTAACTTGTCTTTATTACTCATAGGTACCAAGTTGACATCTAGTCTTTATAACCGGATTTCAATAATTCACTAGTTTTTCACCTCTTCCATAGTGGATTCATCCCTAATCGTTCTTTGGTCATGCCAAGATTTCAGTCTTCTAACCCTATCAATTGCATACACAGCTTTTATGAAGTTAGAATCGGTACTTAGAGTGTCGTTTACTTGCACTTGATATTCCAGGTCGAGATAGTAAGGGGATGTTATGCCAATACATATATTTAATCTATCAAAATCCAGTATTGAATATACTGCATGCAATCACATTGTGATTCAATTTATTTTGCATTGCTAAAATGTGTAGGATCCTAAACCTAGGCATCCAATTATAATATCACTCTGAATTTTTCTATACTTTAAGCCTTAAAAAACAAAAAAAAGTAGGCCATAACAAGCAAATGAAAGTTGGCGATAATAACACATAACACCTACAAATCATATAATTTTTAAAATTATGTAGATAGTCAAGTTGATGTTTCCCTAGGACAATCAAAACACGCTTGAGGATTTGGTGAGAACATTTTCCATCACCGTGTCCACAGTTGTGAGGATTCATTTTGATGGCAACGTTTTTAATGTTATTTTCATAAAATTTATATCATCATGTTAATAGACAATTAAACAATAATATCACATGTACAAAATACTAATACAAATTATATTCTAAAAATCGAGTACTGAGCATATCACATCTAATCAAATTGTGATCTAATAACATATTGCTAACATATGCATGATCATGGAACACATATAGTTCTAATGGCATCAAAAGTTTCCTCAATATGTTCAAACAAAAGAAAAAATCGCCTCATTCTCTACTCTACACCCTAACAAACAAACAAAACTGGGCAACAATAGCGCTTAATACCTATAGATCATATAATTTTAAAATTTTTGTACATACTCAAGTTGATGATATCATACTTGGAATTTAATGTTGTAGGTGTGTTTCTAGAGAGAACATTTTCTAGCACCATGTCCATAGTAGTGGGATTTCATTTTCATTCGAGGTTTTTGTTACCATTTTTGTTTCTCATTTTGAGTGTTTTTTGAACCCTAATCCACCCTCTCAGTCCCTACACGGTAATTAGTAACTGCAACGTTTCCTAATATGTTATTTTTCATATATCACAATTGTTGAATTATCATCATCACTCTTAATGTTTACATCATCCTCTTCACTACTTCCAAAACTGTCTTCAATCTCACTATCATCGTTCGTGACATTCCCACTTCAATATAGGATCCTACTCCTACTTTTTCTCTTTCTTCAGCTCTATGTAGCGTGCACACAAAATCATGAAAATGTAATCATATATTAGAATACCATATGAAGATAATCCTTCTACTCCATCCATACATTTTTACGATATTTTGTTTAATGATCAAACTATTTTAAAGGTAACCTAATATGATACCAATTGTTGGAATCTTCACCAATACCCAAGGTGAGGAGGTGGGGGGAATGAATCAGTATTAGGAACTCTTTAATATTTCAAACATTAATATCAAATGTAAACATTAACCATTAACAATAATGGTGCAGGATAGATCAACCACAACCAATCCAACTAGCACCTTGAGAATCTAGTCGCTCCTACACTTAGAAGAACTACCAAATTTAACTCTCGGCCAAACTCGGCTCTAAAATTTCATCCCCACATTTCTGTTTCTGGAACTCTATTTCTGCAACAGGATTTTTGCATGCAAGTTGTGGGAAGCATGATTCCGACCAACTTTCCAAAGTTTCTCCATCGCAAATTTCCTTCCTCAATAGGCTTTCCACATGCTGGCTGTAGGATGTGGGATTCCAACTTTCCAAAGTTGCTCCACTGCAACTTCCCTTCCACAACTTTGCCTTCGCAATCCTTCCAATCGTCATATATTTGCGGCCTTCTCCATGACCTTCAATCTGCTCTTTATGATAGATCTCACATATCTTTGTGGATCTGTTATCTTGCCTACAACTTTCGTTGCGGATCTCTCCTAGACCGTCAGATGTTTTTGTGTAGACTGAGTCCCCAACGTTCATTCTCTACAAAACTTGTTAATGATAGAGAATTTGCGTGCTGCGTCGATTGATCAAAGAAACGATCAATCGATCTTGCAATATTTAATATTCATTAGCCTAACACTTCTATGCATGCATTGACGAACTATTTCATCTATTCAAGAAACAATCTAACACTTGAATCAATAATTTCACATAAATACACAAATATTGAGAAAATCGTCGAAGTCGGTTCTTCACGCGTACCCAACTCAAATCAGTAAATGCATCTCGGCTAATAACACTCCAAACACATAACTAATCCTTCTATTAAGTACACATGAAAACACATAGTTTGGATCTCTTCTTCAGTCTATTAAAAATATTTACAAGTGGAACCAGACGTAGGTGTGTCCTTCTCTCTGCAAATTTGCATTTCTAATACTGAAGACCAGAACCCTTCATACTTCTCTAAACTACCTATTTAAGATAAACTGTAACTCCTACACTGAGTGGTCCTGTAACTGAAAATAAACAACTACAAAGCATGATGAAAATGTCTTTGTCACAAAAAAATAACCTACGGCTTGGTCTCCATGTAGGGATTCATGATTCGTAATCATTCCTACCGCTGCTAACAAACTATGATTCATCAAAACAAACGAACCAAAAATAGGCCACAACATGTGATAAACCCATCACATTGTCGGCATGCCACGATGTTCCTGCATAGGATACCCAGATTGAAACTCTTCATGGCTCCCATCAATGAGCTCCCTTCCTGCTTTTTTTTTCTATAGGATTGTAGGAGAGACCCAAGATACAAACCTAGGTAGTGTTCTCATTTTGAACAGTCCCTTCAGCTATGTTTTCCACCACTATGTTTGTAACAGGTCCTTTGGTTCCAACATATGTTCATACTTCATTAAATAATCAATATTCTCTTTCCTCTGACAGGTAAACAAATTGTCAACAAGTTCACCTTCATTTGCATATATATAATTCAGCCTCCCTCTTATAACAACAAACATAAAACTTATTAGCATAATGATGCATGATGTCCGAGAATTCTCTACTTGAAGTCTTTGGCCTTTTCCCCTTTTTCTTGTTACTGTCACATCACTCTCCTTGGCAATTTCAATAACCATATCCTTCCCATTATTGTTAATAACTTCATATTCTGCTTAATCTATCAATGCCATACTTGCATTGGAAATTTCTTGTTGATCTATTTTGTCCTTCAGCCAACCACTGCAAACCATGTTAGTCAATTTGACCTCACTATCATTTGCTTCATCTTTTCAATTAGTGACCATTTTCTTATCTGTCATCATTAGCAACTGATTATTAGCCTCTTCTTGCTTACCCTTGAATGGATGAATACTATGCTTCTTCCCATTCATTTCAAAGGAATAGACATTCCTCTTGCCCTCATGCACTGCTTCCATGACAAACTGCCAAGGTCTACCTAATAAAAAATGAAAAGCATCCATCTCAATAATTTCACATATTAGCTCATGATGGTAGCTTTCAATTTGAAACTTTAGTTGGCATTGTTCTCTCATAAGAACTTGATTGCCCTTCTACAGTTATGCAACCTTGTATGGTTTTGGATGTACTGTCTTCGTCAACTTTAGTTTGTCCACCATCTGTGTAGACACTAAATTATCAATACTACCACTCTCAATAATTAATTTACAGCACTTACCTTCAACCTTACAAACTGTCTTAAACATGCTCCTCCTTTGTACTAACTCATCAATTACTTTCCTCATCAACAAGGCTTCACCTTTTTTAGGGTAATTCTCAGCCACCTCTAACTCCTTTGGAGCTTCAAGTTCAGCTTGCACTACTTGTGCTCCTCTCTATCTGGAAACATTTTTTGGATAGTCCCATGACATGTCACCTAGTTGTCCTAAGGTGTAACACCTCACTGGTCCACCTCTTGGTTCACCTCTTCCTCTTGAAGAATTCCTTCCACCTATGTTCTCATTGTTTCTCTTAGGATGTACTTGCTGGTTTGAACTACTAGCTTCACCCTTCTGTTGCTGTTCCTTTCCTCAAGAGCCTCTTACCTTTGCTTTCTGACTCTACTTCCTCATGAGCTTCTCCTCAGCCTTCAAAGCAACTTGATATGCTTCTTCAAAAGATCTTAATGACAACAAACTTAGCTCATCTTGTATATCAAAACTTAGATTGTTTACATACCTAGAAAATTCCTTAGGTGTATCCTCTATATGAACCTCTCTAATATTCACCTTATAAAATTCCTTAGTAAACTCCCTAACTGTCATTGATTTATGTTTAATATTTTGGGGTTGCATGAACAAAACAATCTTATATTCTTGAGGAAGAAATTCTTTTAATAACTTCCAAGCGAAAACGGCTTGAGAAAAATATTGATCATCATCATACTTATTTATAAGTAATTAAATGAAATTTCGAATTTCTGTATTCTCATCAAAGTACTGAAGAGCTACCACGTTATACGAGGGAAATCCAACATGCAAGGATGTTTAGAGTTCCTAGCCTAGTATACCTAAGCGATCTATCTACTTGACCTTCATGAAGAAGTGTCGTTAAGTCTAGGGATCATGACACATGATGCCCAAAGACAAATGCTAACAAGTATTTTAATGCTATGTACTTTATAAATAGTATGTATAAAGAATTAATTATAATTAATTATATAATTTAATAAAGAAAAAAGAGAAGCTCCACCAATTACTATTTATTATTAAAGGATTTATAAATAGTGAAATATCTATGAAAGATTTACTAGGAACTAGTCTAAAGTTCTTAGGTTAAGAATTGAAAATTACCCGAGTAAATTTAAAAGGGTTAAATTAAGAAATCAAGGATTTCTTGATTTAACTACCCCTTTGACTGAAAAGTCCACCTATAAAGACTCAAGCCAAGCAAAGGCTTGGGGTTCTCATTTTCTGGAGGAGAATTATTATTCTACCTGTTTTTGCTCTCAAGTGTTTTCTTGGAGAAATTTCTCTTGCAAGGAAAAGAGGACCGATTCAGAATCTGAATACCAGATAGGAAACCCTACCTTAGGCGCTCTCAGCTACTTGCATGTTGGAGTCCATCTCGGGGTGATCCGGATTTAAACCAAGAATGATTTTGGGTCATGGTTGGGTGGAACGTGGTAGTTCCCAAGTGATTTGGTCATCAAACAAAGGTCATATCTGCATTGAATTGTTAATGTTAGTTATTTAAGTGTGCGCGTGCATCCATTGACAAAGATTCAAATTTAGGTATGAAACCCTAGAAAGCCTATTCTATTTTATTTCCTAAAGATTCATTATTGTTTATATTAAGTAATGGCTGCAATGTAATTTCTAATCCTAAGGGTTAAGTTTTATTATTAACAAACTACTAGTGTTTGTAATTACAATTTACTAATATTATGCTAGAGAATATTTATTGTATGTTGGTTATGTTCAGGGTGGTATCATTCATAAATATTACTGTATTAACTAGGTGTTGATCTTAGTATAATGTTTATACTGTGTTCTCTATATTTAATACTCTACTGACGTATTTCATTTGTCAAGAGAGGCTTACCCTAGAATTTTAAATAAACTAGTTCAGTAATAATTAATTAAAATATTATTTATGCTAAACTATACATGTTTATATTTTAATCTAGATCTACTAAGAAAAAATTTCATATAATAACCAAGCTAAAACGAATTATTAAAGAACTTCCAAGGTCTATTTTATATAATCATATAAAACCATTAAATTTAATCAGAGGGATATCGTGACCATCCATGTGGTCCTTATCAAGACTCTGCCCTAAAATCTACAGTATTAAACATATATATTAAAATACCATAAATCACATGTATTATATCTTTAAAAATCCCATATAATATCCATCTATACATAACCATAAACCAAGTTACACAATTCAGCATCATAACATAAATCCATTTATTGCAACAGAAGAAAGAATTGAATCCTGTGGGCATGCAAGCCGAGCTTGTTTATTTCATAAAAATACATTTCATTACATTACATTAAAAAATTTGTTGCCAACAGAGGTCGCGACATCGATTCCCATGGATTTCAAGACCATACGCAAAGTCATACTAAACAACCGATACATATTATATATACCAACGAAAACCAAATCCTATAATTGCTCTCACATAGGCCATGTTGTACAATCATATGAGGGCTGTGGGTGATAATTAAATCCATTAAAATATTTACAGAGTCCAATTACATTAAGAACAACGAATTCCATCAAGGTTCTGCATACCCTGGCCACCACGAAAACCACTTATGCACAGTGCTCACATAAGTCACAGCCTCTACCAAATTTAAAATACAATACATAGTCTCTACCATTCTAAACCCTACGCTATACTATCGCAGCACTGTGGGAAGGAACATGGCATTTACGGCATGGACTATACCCACACTGTCTAAATCCTTATGCTATAAATGTCATAATACACACAACCAAATACCATAAACAATTTAAATACAAGGTATCGCAGCACTGTGGGAAGGGCTCATGCCATTGACGGAATGGCAATTTTCCCACGCTGTCAAAATATTACATTAACCAAGTGAATCAAATGGTATTTACACACAGAGCATCCGGTAAGGCTTATTCCTCTGTCCTTTAAAAACCACATTTAAATACAATGCCCAATAAAAACGCAGGAGGAAATCACATACACCATAAACCATTACAATTTATAAAAAAAACAATGCTTATGTTTATTTACGTATAGATCTCAATGTTTGTACATAGTCACCATTGAAGGCCAAGAACAGGGTTTTACACAGGCGTGCCAATGGGCTATGGCACCATTGCTTGCAATGGTGCAGCCCATGGCTTTAAAAACACAAAACCAAAACTGTAATGAGTAACATCACCAAAATAAAAATTACATGGAGCCGAATGGCCTAAGAAACGATTTATGGCATGACGCCTCCATTTTAAAAATAACCAAGTCTATATGCAAAGCATCAAACCCCAACCAAATAACTAGTCGAAACCTAGCTCTGCCATAGGATTGAAGGGTGACAAGCATAAACTTGATTAGCAGGCTTACCGTGGCCATGAATGCAACACTTGAAGCCAACATTATCGTAGCCATGCTGCTCCTCCATTCCTTTCGGCACCTGCAATCAACAATCAAATGGGGATTAGGAGTATGCCATCCTTTCAAACTGTGACTCAAATAATGTGCAGACTTATAAATTTATGAGGGCATACCTCACAAGTTGGAGGTCACCTCCATGGCCATACCTCTACGCAGAGCCAAAAAGACGAAACCCCAAGTGATAGTGCAATACAAATCCATTGTGAGCCAAGCCTATGGGGAAGGTTTTCATGCTTTCCAACATGCATTAAATGCACCAGGCTAGAGTCCATTAATGTTTCAACAAACCCACTCCCATAGTCACGACTTGTTACAAAGTATCGTTTCATGCCACCCTCCACACCAACGCATAAACCCTTGAATGTATGGTTTATACCATATATTATGTCACCCCAAACTCTAATGGCAATGCTATTATATTGCAAAGCTTGTACTATGATACTATTACCATAATACTTAGTCATAGTTTGTGCTAGTCTAAATTCTAAGACCCTTGCTTAAGAATGTAGATAAGGTTTAGTCCATAGGTTTAGAGCTTAGCATTTAATACCACAGTATCAAGGTGTTTAGGCTTATTCACCATGGCATACAAAGTATGCCATGATGATCTCTTGGATTATCAAATCCAAAGCTCTGCTATCAAACCATTAATAACCTGCCAATAAAAGAACATAAGAGATGTTAATGAATATAGTGAAAATATACATAGCACGAAAGAGACATTAATGACATACATGATAACGGATTTAAAACCATAATGAAGGAATTAATGTACAGGAAATTTAGCCAAAATAGCTAAATTGATGGTAACGACACTTACCAAGTTTCGAAACCAAGTCGATAAGCAACATAATAATTAGCAGCAGGTTATCAATGACCAAGGCTGCCAACACACTTTACATTTGATCCCATCACAAGTAATGAACTGCATAAGTAAAATAGAGAAGTGCCTTAGTTTGATTAATCTAAGTAAGCCTGTGTAACCAAGTAATACCTTACCTCTCAGATTGTCATTGGAGAACTAGTCCTGCCACTCCACCACTTTAGAGCTTAGCGTTTAATATCATAGTATCAAGGTGTTTAGGGTTATTCACCATGGCATACAAAGTATGCCATGATGATCTCTTGGATTATCAAATCCAAAGCTCTGCTATCAAACCATTAATAACCTGCCAATAAAAGAACATAAGAGATGTTAATGAATATAGTGAAAATATACATAGCACGAAAGAGACATTAATGACATACATGATAATGAATTTAAAACCATAATGAAGGAATTAATGTACAGGAAATTTAGCCAAAATAGCTAAATTGATGGTAACGACACTTACCAAGTTTCGAAACCAAGTCGATAAGTAACGTAATAATTAGCAGCAGGTTATCGATGACCAAGGCTATCAAAACACTTTACATTTGATCCCATCACAAGTAATGAACTGCATAAGTAAAATAGAGAAGTGCCTTAGTTTGATTGATCTAAGTAAGCCTGCGTAACCAAGTAATGCCTTACCTCTCAGATTGTCATGGGAGAACTAGTCCTGCCACTCCACCACTTTATTCCCATCAACAAAGTTAAGTTAGTTTATCTTAATAAATAGACTACACATGTGCAGAAGTAAAACAATGAACTATACAATTCATTAATTCACTGACAGTAATAACTAAGATGTACAAATAGTTTAAATAACAGAATTAAGACATAAGAAGTAAACAAACTAATAATCATTGAATGGATAAGAGATTAACAAGACAATATGAGCAGTTTCTAAAGAGATCAAAAGTTTAGGTAGCGCATGTAATTCCACATGAATAATAATGATCCCCTTCGAGTAGTTTTTACTAACCTATAAAAAAAAAAATTCAATTTTTGGGGACATTACACTGTAAGTAATATATTTTTTTTTTATGAATCTGTTAGTAATACAACAATAAGCTCAATCTTGCTTTTCATTCAAGAAAACAAAATTCCAATCTCAATGACTAACAATTTGTAATATTCATAAATAAAGACTATTATTTCCCTACTCTCATACTAAAATTGGTGCAAGACGGATTGACAATAGCCAACCCAACTAGCACCTCCATGATATGGTCACTCCTACACTTAGCAGGAGTAACAAATTTAGCTCTGAGCCAAAATTGACTTTAAAATTCCCTCTCTACAATTTTTCTTTGGAAACCTTGTTTCCGCAACAGGATTTCCTCGTGCGGGATGCCAACAAAGTTTCCAAAGTTTCTCCCCCACAATTTTCCTTCCGCAATAGGATTTCCACATGTGGGTTGCAGGTTGCGGGATGCAGGATGCCAACATTCTAAAGTTTCTCTAGTGCAACTTTGTTTTGAAGAGGATCTCACAAATCTTTGCAGATCTGTTATCGTCCTCGCAACTTTCATTGCGGATCTCTCTTGGACCGTAAGATCTTCATCTGTGGACTCAATCCCCACCGTTCATTCTCTGTAAAACTTGTTAATGACAGATAATTTGTGTGCTGCATTGATTGATCAGAGAAACGATCAATCCAACCTGCAATTTTTAATATGCATTATCCTAACACTTTTATGCATGCATTGGCCACCTATTTCATCTATTCAAGCAACAATTTAACACTTGAATCAAGAATTTCAAATAAATACACAGATGTTCAGAAAATCGTCGAAGCTGGCTCTTCATGAATACACAACTCAAATCGGTAAATTCATCTAGACTAATAACACTGCAAACACAAAGCCAATCCTTCTATTAAGCACACATGAAAACACATAGTTCAGATCTCTTCTTAAGTCTATTCAAAATATTTACAAGTAGAACGAGACGTAGGTCTGTCCTTCTCTTCGCAAATATGTAATTCTAATACTGAAGAGCAGAACCCTTCATACTTCACTAAATTGCCTATTTAAGCTAAACTGTAAATCCTACACTAAGTGGTCCTGCAATCGAAAATAAACAAGTACAAAGCATAATGAAAATGTCTCTGTCACAAACAAACAACCTACGACTTGATCTCCATGAATGGAGTCATGATCTGCCATCATTCCTACCACCACTAACAAAATATGACTCATCAAAATAAACAAATCAAAAATATGCTACAACATATGACCAACTCATCACATTGTTGGCATGCCACAATGCTCTTACATCAGACTCGCCATCTTGAAAATATTCATGGCTCCCATCCATGAGCTCTCTTCCTGATTTTTTTTCTGTAGGATTGCAATGGAGACCCAAGATACAAAGCTGGGAAGTGTTCTCATTTTGAACACTCCTTTCACCCTTTTTTTCCATCACTATGGTGGTAATAGGTCGTTTGGTTCCATCATATGTTCAGACTTCATTAAATAATCATAATCCTGTTTCCTCTTACTTGTAAGCAAATTGTCAACAAGTTCACCTTCATCTAGATGTATATAATTCAACCTCCCTGTTACAATAGAAAACATAAAACTTATTAGGATAATGATGCATGATATCCAAGAATTCTATACGTGAACTCTTTACCCTTCTTCCCTTCCGCTTGTTACTATCACATCACTATCCTTGATAATTTTAGTAACCATACACTTCCCATTATTATTAATAACTTCATAATGTGCTTCCTCCATCAATGCCATACTTGCATAGGAAATATCTTGCTGATCTGTTTTGTCCTTCATCCAACCACTGCACACCATGTTAGTCAATTCAACCTCATTGTCATTTTCTTCAGCTTTCCAATCAGTCACCATTTTCTTATCCATCATCATCAGCATTTGATTATTAGTCTCTTCTTGATTACCCTTGAATGGATGAATATTATGCTTCTTCCCATTCATTTCAAGGGAATATACATTCCTATTTCGGTCATGTGCTTCTTCGTTGTCAAACTCCCAAGGTCTACCTAATAAAACATGGCAAGAATCCATCTCAATAATGTCGCATCTTACCTCATCCTGATAGATTCCAATCTGAAAATTTACCTCGCATTGTTTTCTCCCATGAACTTGATGACCTTTGTGTAGACATGCAACCCTGTAGGGTTCTGAATGTACTGTCTTCCTCAACTTTACATTGTCCACCATCTCTATAGACACTAAATTATTAGTACTGCCACTATGAATAATTAATTTACTGCACTTACCTCCAACCTTACAAAATATCTTAAACAGGATCCTCCTTTGTACTGACTCATAAATTAATTTCCTCATCCACAAGGCTTCACCTTTTTGAGAGTAATTCTCAGCCACCTCTAATTCCTTTGGAGCTTCAGGTTTAGCTTGCACTACTTGTGCTCCTCTCTGTTTGGCAACATTTTCTCGATAGTCCCATGACATGTGACCTACATGAACACATGTCTAACACCTCACTGGTCCACCTAATCCTCCACCTCTTCCTCTTGAAGCATTCCTTCCACCGCCGTTCACGCTCTTTCTGTGAGGCTGTACTTACTAGTTTGAAATGCTAGCTTCACCCTTCTGTTGTTGTTCCTTTCCTCCAAAGCCTCTTACCTTTGATTTCTGACTTTGCTTCCTAATCAGCTTCTCCTGAGCATTCAAAGCAACTTGATATGCTTCTTCAACAGATATTAATGACAACAAACTCAGTTCATCTTGTATATCAAACCTTAAACTGTTTACATACCTGGAAAATTTCTCAGGTGTATCCTCTATATGAAGTGATCTAATATTCACCTTATAAAATTCCTCAGTAAACTCCCTAACTATCATTGATTTCTGTTTAATATTTTGCAGTTGCCTAAACAAAACCAACTTATAATCTTGAGGAATAAATTTACCTCTCAACTTAGTTGTCATTTTGATCTAGCTATTGATCCTTGCTTTGTTCTTCAATATTCTCTTCTCTTGCACACCATCCCACCACAATGATACATGCCCTCTTAACCTTGTGACAACAAATATGACTTGCTTGTCCTCCTTCACTTTAGCAAAATCATAGTGCTTGTTCATAGCATTGATCGAGTCAATAAGTTCCTCTGGATTGAAGCTTCCACTATAGAATGGCACATTTTCTCTTGAGCTAGAACCTGCACCAAAGATTGAGTTCAATATTTTTACCTCAGGAGTTTTAGCAGTTGTCTCCTC
This sequence comes from Pseudotsuga menziesii, assembly GCA_001517045.1. Classification (NCBI taxonomy): domain Eukaryota; kingdom Viridiplantae; phylum Streptophyta; class Pinopsida; order Pinales; family Pinaceae; genus Pseudotsuga; species Pseudotsuga menziesii. Next base: position 1,935 of record LPNX010212271.1, on the reverse strand, counting down.
CTCTTTAGGTACCTCTTTACCACTTGTGTCTCGAGAATGATGTCTTTGAGTCTCTAAGGCTTCTAGCCTTGCTCTCGGAGTTCTTATCTCCTCTCTTAGGTCTGCATTGGCAACAGGTCTTCCTCTCCTGCCCCCACCTCCTCCAACTATGACCTCCATCTCTTGGCACAACAAACCACTTCTGGACACAATCTTACTCTCAGTAATATCTTTTTTTTTCTTAATATGTTAGTAGTACATAAGTAAGCTCAATATTTCTTTTCATTCAAGAAAACAAAACTCCAATCTCAATGACTAACAATCCATAATATTAAGAAATAAAGACTATTACTACCCCACTCTGATACAATGCCATTAGAACTGTATGCGTTGCAGGATCCTGCATATTTTAGCATCATGTTATTGATTTATACTTTAAGTACATGTGAGCTTACTGTTTAATTTTCTATTAACATCATGATATACATCTCACCAAGATAAAAATAAAAACGATGACATCAAAATGAATACCATATCGTGGACATAGCGATGGCAAATGTTCTCACCAAATCCTAAAGCATGTTTTGATTATCGCAGCGAAACATCAGCTTGAGTATCTACAGAATTTTCAAAATGGTATGATCTGTAGGTGTTAAGGGTTATTATCTCCAGCTTTCGTTTCTTTGTTAGGGATTAAAGTACAGACAAATTCAGTGAAATGAGAATTAGATGCCTAAGTTCAGGATCCTGCACATTTTAGCAATGCAAAAGACATTGAACCAGAATGTGATTGGATGCAATATGTTCAATATCGGATTTTATATAATAAATATATGTATTGGATTTTGTGTAAGGTTAATGTTTAATTCACTCTACATTTTAATAAGAACATAATAATAAAACAATGGTACAATTTTATCTTATTTTTATTTTGATTCCTTAAATTGTTTGAACAGAATGATGCAAATTTGGATGCCACTGCAATTGGATGCCTTGGAAGATCCTGTATATTTTTGCAATATGTGATTGAATCGCAATGTGATTATATGCCATATATTGAGGATTTTGTACATGTGAACTTATTATATCAGGATTAAGGATTATGTACATGTGATCTCATTGCTTAATTCTCTATTGACATCACGATATCCATCTTACCAAAATAACAAGAAAAACGATGCCATCAGAATGAATTCCCACCACTACAGAGGTGGTGATGGAAAATCTTCTCACCATATACTCAATTGTGTTTTCGTTGTCGGAGGGAAACATCAGCTTTTGTTTATTTGTTATGCCTTATATTTTGTTTGTTTGTTAGGGTGCACAACATATAAAAATTCAGTGACATTAGAATGAGGTGTCAGATCCTGCACATTTTAGGAATGCAAAAGCCATTTAATCACAGTATGATTGGATGCAATATGTTTAAGACTGGATTTTATAGATTAAATATTTGTATTTAATTTTATGTAAGGATAATGATTAATTCACTATATACATTTTACCAACATAAAAGTAAAACAATGGTATCACCTTTTTTCCTTTTGTTTAAACCTAATGAGGCAAACTTGAATGCCATTACAATTAGATGCCTTGCAAGATCGTGCATATTTTAGCAATATGTGTTTGAATCACTGTGTGATTAGATGTAATATGTTCGATACATGTTCAGTACTGTATTTTTTTAGATTAAAAGCTTGTATCTTAAATTTGGTGAGCTTACTCTTTAATTTTCTATTAAAGTCAGCATATGCATTTTACCAAAATAACAATGCAAGTATGCTGTTTTCCTTTTAGCTTGTTTTGTTTATGTTTATGTTTGTTCAGTCCACAAAAGCTGATGTTTCCCTACGAAAACGAAAGCACAATTGAGTATATGGTGAGAAGATTTTCCATCACCACCTCTGTAGTGGTGGGAATTCATTCTGATGGCATCGTTTTTCTTGTTATTTTGGT
>LPNX010212261.1:936409-966735 GCA_001517045.1 Pseudotsuga menziesii | reverse complement strand
GGGAAGATCCCCACAAAAGAGCAACCCCAAAATCCAAGACCAAGTGGGAAGATCCCCACAAACGAGCGATGCCAAAATCGGCCAAGACCAAGTGGGAAGATCCGCACAAAAGAGCAACCCCAAAATCCAAGACCAAGTGGGAAGATCCCCACAAAAGAGCAACGCCAAAATCCAAGACCAAGTGGGAAGATCCCCACAAAAGAGCAACGCCAAAAACCAAGACCAAGTGGGAAGATCCCCACAAAAGAGCAACGCCAAAAAAAAACCCTTAGGAATTTCGCACTTCTTAACCAAGAGATAAGTGCGAGACTCAGTGTGTGAGATAATGAACCTAGCCGTACATCTATTTATATGAAAAATGAACCTAGCCTTTCCATTTTAATGTGTGTGGGATAATGTCTTAAGCGTCGCTTTCCATTTAAAATAATTATCCAATTACGACAAATTATTAAATGATTGATAAGACATTATTAAATGAATGAGTAATTGAAGCGCCGTCGCTTAAGCGATGCTTAGGAGGATAGCCGTCGCTTAAGCGACGCTTAGGAGGATATCCGTCGCTTAAGCGATGCTTGCAAGCCTAGCCGTCGCTTAAGCGACGCTTATCACCACCATTTCAAAAAAAAAATTTATCTTCCTGATTTTTGGCACTGTTAAAATAAAAAATCCACGCGCCGTCGAAAAAAACCATCGGATTTTGGATCGAAATATAGTAGTGTGTAATATAAGTATTATGGATGGAGAATTTGATAATGTAATGGATGAACTGGTATATGTTGGACCCAGGTGCAACAAGCTAAATCCAAGATTCAATCCTATGATTGAATTTGAGAAAGTAAAGGTGTTGGTAGTTAGATCATGAACTAAGGATGAAGGAGAGACGATTTGGATGGAAAAAACCACCTCATATATCTTCTAGAATGATGAAAGTGAGACTCTTCATGTAAAGGTTGATTGATGGAAGCCTAGTTCAGGGAAATACAAAGGAAAATTCTAGAGCAATATTGGGTACCAAACCTTGATGACACATGACTTGGATCTATTCCAGTTAATACCATAGTTTGGGCATGGATGCAAAAGAAAGAAGATTGCAGGAATACCACAATAAATAAATGTGGTGTACAAGTTGTAGTTGATTTGCTTGACTGAATATAAGGAGATTATGTGGAGATGATTCATTAATGTAATTTTCTCTTTGAACTAGTTATTAATATACAAGAAGAAACACTTTTAAATGTTTGTTGTATATCAAATATTCTCTTCAAGCCTTTTTTGAGGAATTTTATATTATTTACTAATATGAAAATTTTGGTTCAACTTCCATGTTAATTCATGTGATGGTACTTTATGTGAATTAGATAACACCATTCAATTTTTAACTTTTCAATTTGTTTTTTACATAAACTCAACATGTCACTATATCAAATGTGCATAATCATATTCAATAATGAACCTTAAAACATATTCTACACTTCCTCACTGAATAAAACATAATTTTGCTTTGTCACAGAGGATTAGAAATGTGTAATCCAGGTGTTAACACGGTCCCTCTCCCCTCATGTTGTAAAGGGTGCTAGCTCAATGGAAGAGCACCTGCATTCCAAGCAGGACGATGGTGGTTCGATTCCTCCGTGCCCTAACATAAATTAAGACATGATTTAAATCTTATTGATAATATAAATATTGTAAGATATCTATATTTTCAATAAAAATATGCTCTTTTCAATTAAACAGATTGTTCAAATACTTCATAAATAAATAATGAATACTTGCAATAATTAGTTAAGTTGGTTTTCCCCCTTTGCTCTTGTATATTAAAAAAATCAAACTCTACTACACTAATGCTATTCTAGTTCATAATTAATTTTGATTGTTAAAATAAATAATATTAATAAATAAGGGAGGCTTTACTAACATCAATATCATTAAATAAATTTATAGGTAAGAAATTTCTCACGTTAATCTATAATTCATAAAGTAAACATTCATCAACTTAGTTTTTAATACACTACCACTACCACTACCAACAACAACAACAACAAATTATGCTGCTATTTTAATTCATAATTTATTTTAATCATTACAAGGGTAAAACTTAGACTTTAAAGTCATAAAATATTTTCCTATTTTGATTATAAGTGGTGCGAACTTCCAAAAATAAAACAACATACTCATAACAAATACAATGTTGGTTTTATGTCATAAAATAATTTAATCAACTTAACATTAAATACAAACTATAAATAATATTACTAGACATTATGTAAGGATTCAAAGTCTATGAATTTCCTCATTTTGAAAGAACTCAATCTAGCGGAAGTTATAAATTCTAGATCGACTAAATAATTACAAATTTAATGAAATATGTGTTATAGTCCTCCTTCTTGTTGTCCAATCACTGCTGCATCATCGAAATAATTTCCTTTTGGCCACATGAGGACTTGGCCATCTACAAATGCAACTCTCATTCTTTTTGCATCTAATGCAGATATGGAGAGGAGGTTCTTCTTTAGTCCAGGTACAAACAATACATCTTTCATCTTGATAGACTTTCCAGAGTCTAGCTTATAGGAGGATTCACCACTACCTTTTATTGGATACTAGTAGTCATCTCCAAGTTTCACCTTGTGAGGTGATTCATGTTCAGATAATCTCACAAAGGATTCCTTGAATCCTATCATGTGCTTGGAAGCACCATTGTCTATAAGCCAATAATTACTACCATGTGTGATAGTTCCTGTGAGAGTGGAAATCATAACATATTCTTCATCACTTGAAGAATCATCACTGATTTGTCTGTTTCTCTTTGTGGAAGGTTCATCATCCTCCATAGCATGAGCATGATGTCTTCTCTTGTTTCCCTTCTTCTTGTGAGAGCTACTTTTGTTCTTAGGACAATCTCTAGCAAAGTGTCCTCTTTCATCACATGTATAGCAAATGAACTTAGATTTATCTCTAAGCTTTCTAAAGTTATTCCTTTGATTAGAGTACTTACTTCTATGATGGCTAGATCTAGTTTTCTTGGATTGTACTGTGAGAGCTTGATCTTCACTTCCCATCTTCTCTTCTCGAGCTGCTATCCGAGCTTCTTCTTGAGAGCATTCTTCCCACAGTTTGCTGTACTTGACTAAATTATTTTTGGCACAGATCCCTTGAATGAAAGAGTCCCATGTCCTAGGGAGACCATTCAAGGTGGTCATTACAATCTCTGCATTCTCCACTTCTTCATCTACTGCTTCCAATTGTTCCTTAATATGAGAAACCCTTGTAAAGTAAGACTGGATGGTTTCTGCATTCTGGATATTTACATTCTTCAACTGGTTCATCAAGGTCATCTTTTGGTTTATGTTCTTTCCTTCAAACAATTTGGTTAGGGAATCAAACATAGCTTTAGGTGTCTTTAGGGAGGACACTTGTGATATGAGGTGATCCTTGATTGAATCAACAATGATCCTCTTTGCCATAACCAACTTCTTCTTGTGTAAGGCCTTAGCCTCATCTCCCTCTGGAACTGGAATCTCCTCATTGATGTAGGAGTTGAACTCATTCTCTTCCAGGACTAGGGAGATCCTATACTTCTAGGCTCGAAAGTTATCAGCTCCCTCAAGATTTTCATCAAGCTTGGTATGATGAGACATCTTAACTGATAACCTCAAATGGAAATACAAAATATTTAGATCTTACCAAGTCAAGATGTCAGATCTAGATTTGGAGATGAAATTCTACAGGGCTGGTTCAGGTGCAGATTAGGGTTTTGCTTTTCCGGAGTTATGTCCAACCAAATGGTTCGAATTTGATTCCTAACTTTGATTTTGGGGAGGCGATCAATCCAGGCCTAGGCTCACTGAAAAATTTCACTTCTGTGAAAATCCCTAATTTTCGGCATCAGTGTCGGGTCCAAAATTGAAAAACATCAGAATTGGATTCTACTTCGACAGAAAGATGCACCCTAGGGAGGAGAGTTATTCCAACCTTCTTTTGCTGAAAATATATGGAGAGAGATCCAAAAAGTAGGAAGCCCTAGCTCCCGTAGCTACACAGTGTCTTCTTCTCAGGTTAGCTCTGATACCATGTTAGATTTTAACATTAAGCTAGCATTATATTAGGATATTTAGGTGAGAGAATAAAAAGCACATCAATCAAACACAAGAGACAATGAACATAGTGTTTTTCCTCAGGGAAACCATAAATGGATAAAACCCTGCAACTTCCTCGGAGATAGAATCAACACCAAATAGAAAAGCCTAAAACAGTAAGATGATCTCTTGACAACAGTAACCTCTTTCTTCCTAGCCTCAATGTCTTCTTCTTCCTTAGCTATGCGCTACAACTGAGTGTGAGTGAGTGTGTATCAAATAGAGAGGCTAGCTCTCTACTTATACTAATTTTTGACTTGACTAAACCCAACTAGGGCCGAATTCACTAGGTGAGTCTAATAACCCTAGTGCCCTGAAACTGCAGGGAATTTAACCCTTGATCAATAGGAGGGTTACCCACAATGACTTGACGTGACTTGTTTACATTATAGATCCTCCTGATCGGAACATCGGGGCATGACATGACTCAATTACATTACAGACACATCCCAGAGTAAACATCGGGGTACAAGACATAAGATACATAGGTGAATACATTCCGAAGTTACAAATACATCAACAAATTATAAAGGATACAGTAAGCAACAAACACATAAGTAACATACAGTCAAACACAAAAGGAACATAAATTCATCATGAACATCAGAAGGTGTGTGAAGTAGAGCCATCTGTAGAAATAGTCATGCCAAAACATGTTAGTTCTGACCTGGCAGAGCACATGCAGAAAATAGAGGAAGAAGTGTGCACAAAGATAGAGAAACTGGTGAAAATTGTTAAGGATTTTCAACACAAAAAAAATGCAAGTCATGTTAGGATTATTAATCCTCCCTTGTCCTATTTGGTCCACTTGGCCTAATTGGGGCACATGTTCTAGTAACTAAAGTATGGGGAACACTAATTGAGGCCTACTGCCACTGATTTCACTTGCATGCATCAGTTTAGGAGCCTACTAGATCAATCCCTACAAATTAGTAGCCACTGGGAGTGCCGATACCAACCAAGGTCAGTTTAGTTGAGTTGGTGACTACTCAAGCTCAGTTAGGAGTCAGTTAAATTCAGTTCTAGTCCTCTACATTTAGTTAGCACTAGGTTTGCAGGGCTGCATATAGGAGACGCGCATTTCTCACCTACCTCAGTAATTAGTCTTAGTTAACACTGAATTAGACACTTGAGTTGTGATTTAGAACTCCAATGAACTCCGATAATGATTTAGACAAGGTCAGTTAACCATTCAGTCAAGTAGATTCTAATCAATTCGAATTTCCTCACATGTATTCGAATTGCTTGTGGTGATTTAGCCATTGTAATTCATTGTAATTATTATCCAATTACTTTTGATTAATGAAAGCATTCACAGTTGCAAGCCATTTTTGCACTGTTTCATTCTTCAATTACTGAGTAAATTGTGTGATCTATTTTGTGAGTTGTGTGTTGATCCATAGATCTATGTGCTCAATTTAATATGGTATTAGAGCCTCGATAAGACAAGGAACTTCTCCTCCTCAGATCTCCTACTGGATTGTTTTTTGAGCAAAATTTCTCCTTCTAGCACTGCACCAAAACTCGAAGGTTTACCACTTAATACCCCAAGTTAAGGAATTGTTGATCAAGCTTGCTTGATCAACTATGATAGGTATGATGAAAACTTGAAATGTGCAGGTTGTCCGACCTTAGTTTGTATTTTTGTGTAATTGCAGGTACAACTTTGAATGGATTCATCAGTTCCTCTTCTCACCCCATTCACAAGCTATTCAGAATGGAAGATGAAGATGATTGCATCTCTGAAGAGACAAGATCTCTATGAGGTGTCTATTGGACTTGGTGAATAGTCCTATGAGAGTGAGAATGATTGGCTGAATAAATGTGATGCATATTTTTAAACAATAGCTTTGGCTCTCTCTCCTAGCTTTCACTACCTCACTAAATCTATTGAATATCCAAAGGATCTCTAGACAAAATTGGATAGAACCTTTGGAAAGATTGATTAGGATCATAATAGCACTTTGAAGAGAAAATACATCACCATAAGCATTTTTGATCCAAAATTCTCAGCCTCCACTCTCTCTGATGAATTTGTTCAAGATGAAGAAGAAGCAAAGTCCTCCTCTAGTGATTCTCCTTTAAATTTTGTGCCAAATTTGCCAGTGATTGCTTCTGAAAGTGAAGAGGAATTTGATTTCTCTCCCTCTAATGTTGATGCTAGTGTGAAAATTTTTAATACCTTCGATATTTTGGAAAAAATATCATATTACAAGAGTGATCAATTCGCTACCCTTGATCTAGATCTTCCAGCAAAATCCTGCATGATTGCATACACCAAAATTCAAAATTTTGAAGAAGAAGAAAACTGTGCATCTACTGTCTTAGTGGACCATACTTTTGGATATGATATGAAAATTATTGGATATGATATGATATTATTTGGATCTGATATGATATTTATTGGTTCAATATTTCAGGTTCATGAGATTTCGATACTACTTGTAGTTGTTCTCATTAATTTTGTGTAGAAACAAGTACCGCAAGTCTCCTTCAAAACTGTTGCCAGGGATTTGATTTCATTCCACACTTTTGGATCTAATATGAACTTATTTGGATATAATGTGATATTATTTAGATCTGATATGATATTATTTCGTTCAAATTTTAAAATCCAAGAGATTTCAGTCATGCTTGTAGCTGCTCTCACCAATTTCGGTGTAAAAAATCAAGTACCGCAATTCTTTTTCAAATTTGTTGCTGGGGATTTGGTGTTAGTTTCCTCTTATGAGGTTGCTAATACTTTATTTTGTGAATCATTAATTATTTCTGAAGCTATATCATATTATGGAGGTCAAGCATTCACTCTTCACAGTCCCAGGTCTTCTCTACCTTTGGTCACATGTTCATCTCCTCACAAAACTAGTAAAGAGGAAGACATTATGCATTCGCCTTGTAGCAGGGAATTCTCCTTGCTCTAGGGGCAGGAATGGCTCCCTTCCGTCTATAGGACGGAAGGGTAGTTTCCTGCATGTGGAAAATGCAAAAATAAAATGGAAGGACAGAAAGTAAAGAACAAGAAAGAGTATGGCCATGAGCCCCTCTGCAAACAAGGTTAGGGATTCGTCTTGGCTACTTGCAAACTATTATTAAGCAAAAATAAACCTACAAAACATGTTAAAGATCAAACCTGCAAACATGTTAAAGATCAAACTTACAAACAAACAATGGTCAGAAAACAACTAAGCTATCAAAGAAAAATGCATAAACAAAACAAGATTATACGTATCCTTTGTTGAAATGGGCCACCATGCCCTGGCTAGAAGGAAGCACCTCTCTATCTCACTCAGCAATGGAGGAGGAGCTATGGCTCAATGGGGAATGTGAGTGGAAGAGAGGGGGATGTGGGTAGCTTGAGAGGCAAAGAGGTCTCAAGGCATCCATGGGAAACATAACAGTATGCAAGGGAGAAATGTTTTGAGAGTGACCCCCACCCCTCCTTTTATAGCTTTCTTGGGGACTTTTAGGGTTTTAAGCCCTTGGTCAGGGCTTTAGCCCCTTTTTTGGGCTTTCAACCCCTTCCGCCCTAACTCTAGCTCCTTTTAGGGTTTTAGGATCCTTTAAGGGGTTTTAGCCCCTTTTTGGAGGCTTTAGCCCCTAGGAGAGTTATTTAGTCTCCTTTTTGGGGTTTTTAAGCCCTTTTCTTTATTCTTAAGCCTTTTTGAGGCTGTGGGGGTCTAGTGGGGTGTTACGAGGGTCGATCATGGGTGTCCTTGGGTGGTGTAGGCCATGTAGAGCTGAGTGATGGATTTTTTGGGTTAACAGATATCCCCCTGATGTGTGAGGGCAAGAGCTCATAGTATGGCCGACGGACATCATAAGATTTGCTGCGTAGAGGTGGTGCTTCCGGGGCTGGGGCATGGTGGCTTTTGGTTTTGTATTAATATGGTTCCCATCAATGGGTGAGATACAAATAATGTGTGACATGTATATGGATGAGGCGGGCATCCCCATGCTCATGAAAATGTCAAAAGAATAATTTGATCTATGCTCTAAAATACAAGAGCCAATCATATACAACTAATGGTACAATAATGGTTGCCTCAATGTGAGGCTGGATATAATACTGATCTGGTACATTGGACCCATGGAATTATCATGGAATGCTATATATTCATGACTAGCGACCTGCTGGATCTGGGACGGTACATAGCTGTATGGACTCGCTGATTGAGAGTCAGAGTCTCTGTGGTACAAGTATGCTATATCAATCATAAATATCTATAGAAGCACTGCTGGGGATTCTAAACATTGTCTCCAATGCAAACTGGAAATCACAAGGGACACAACCTATTTAGGTCCCTTGAATAGAATCATCAATGTGCTAGAGTCAGGTGACATCTGGGGTCTTCGACCAAGTACTGTGCAGACCAAACCCTGTATGAATCTCAATGGTGTGATGATGTAGTTGGAGTCGAGCACATGAGAAAAAACCTTCCTGAGAGGCACTAAGGAGTCCTCTCAAGTGGTCCAAGGAACTCATCAATGAGGTTAATGAAACCAAGATACAGGGACCTCTGGGTCTATCCTCTGGAATATGTGTGTTGTCGTCGATAGAGGGAGACCTTCCCCTAGTTAAGGCAATGATGTTTCCTTGACCAGGAGTGCGAGGGAGATAACTGAAAGGTGTGAGACAATATACGAACTGACCCACTGAATTGGGGGGGGAGGGGGAGGGAAAAAATTGAACAGGGGTAGGGGGAGTATGGTAGACTCAAACTTCCTTTGTTCAGAGTATGACGGTAGGGTGGACCAAGCAGTAAATGAAACTTGACTCATGGGAATGGGATCATAGCTATAATATGGGAATGTCACTGCAAATGGGAAATACTTGGAGGAGGTAGACACTTTTGATATTGATGGGATCCAAGGAAGATACATTGCAGAGTACTCTGAACAAAGGTGACCCAAAGGGGAAATGCTGGAAAACTGTTTTCTATGGGGTGGTGTCTAGGGACACTGTTATGGTACGATCTCATGGATTTTTGGCGAGCTTGAGAAAGTAAATGCTCGATGGTGCTTTCAATTTTAGAGAGTCTGAAGCACGAAGAAGACTCTAGTGGGGGATATTTTTTGTTGGTAGTCTCCTATGCCTGAAAAAGGATAAAAGTATACATAGGAGAGCTCGCCCATCCTGTAAGGGATCAGAGACTTCTTTACTGTTGGTAGTCCAATCAGGCCAAAAAAGATTAAACCTATACTGATTAGACAGTCATTCAGATACTTTTACGAGTATGAATGAAACCAAGTTTGCTCGACAATATTTTCTTGATGAGAAGGCTAGAAAATAGCTTAACGACAACCCATGGTGAGCTTTTTTGCAAAGTGTGGCCCCTCTGCTCGAGAAAGCATAAAAGTATGCAGAGGGGAATGGTCTTGGCTTGAGTTTTCCAAGGAGGTCCTTTTCATTTAATGGTCTAGATGGTCTGCAAAAGGAGATAAATGAGATAATGTAGACGCCCTTTCCTATCCTTTATCGAGCGGGAAAGGAAGCAGCTGTGCTCGGCTATCTTTTCATTGTTTTTAGGAGTAAAAAAAGAGCTTAAACAAAAATCTAGTATGGTCAACCAATTGCGGTGGCATAGGCCGTGCCCCATGTCGGGATAGTGGATAGTGGTCCAAAGGCCATCTGTGCAATATGGACAGAGTAGAAGGCTCTCAAACATACCAATACATGTGTGGGATAGATCACGACAGAGGCTCACGAGTTGGTGCGATAGAGGCACGCAAACCGAGGTGGCTCTTGGACAGAGGTTAGGAGAGTGTGTGTGTGTGTGTTGCGGTGGATGGACTTGACTACATGTGATGTGAGTGCAAGTCCAGGGGCAGTTATATGCCAAATATGTATGAGAAAAATAAATTGTTTTGTGGAAAATGGTCCAAAGGTCTGCGTAAGGTGTGGTGGATAAAGAAGACAACTATGTGTTAAAATATGAAACGAGAAGAAAAAATGGTAACCCTTAATGGGTGGTGGCCCGAAAACCCACATGAGTAGCGGTAGGCAAGAGTGATGCAAGTATAGGTCCGCAGACACTTGCATCGCCATGTTGTGGCTCATAAATTGAGGTGACTTCTAGGAAGCGATCCCAAAATTTGTTTGTTAAACATGAGACGATGGTCTCATAAGGAGATGGAAATTTGAGCCCAAAGGTGTTTCGGGTGACTTTGGATTAGCAGCTGATGGTGCTGCCCCTAACTTGTGCTAAAAAATGTTGAAAAACAAGAAATGAAAATGAAGTGACTCATTGGTGATGTTTAAGTGTAAAATCTCTTGAGGTAGATCCCATTGCGGGGGTTCTCCAAGAGTTGTCCATCGGAATCAATGAAGAGGTATGCCCCCTTGCCGAGATGAAGGTCATTGGCAAGGTGGGATGATAGAATCTGGTCTTTTATGGGAAGAACTGATTCCACACTATAGTTTAAAGGGAACGGGGTAAAACCAGAGGTGATCTTATAGATCTCTCTGTCATCGCGTAAGTGGTGCTGGGATATATCAGGTGGGTCTTCCACAGTCGAAGAGACGAAAGGGAAAATGGTGCTAGAGATCATGTAAATAGTATTGGTTGTGGTTTTTGTGGCCTTGCCCCCAGTCTCTGTTGGAGGAAGAGGGGCAGGCCTGGAGACGGGAGGAGTCATTGATGGACTTGGAAGTAGGTGCAACATCATCTCAAGTGGCTTGACATGAGTCAACACATCCTAGGGCCTTATAGGTAGGGTAGGTGGTTCAAGGTACCACACAGGATCTCCTAGTGTGAAATCCTATAGATTGCAGGTTTCCAAGATAGAATTACTCATGATCTCAGATGGTAGGAAAAGGAAAGGGAAAATGGAAAGGAAAAGGAGAATGTTGATCGAGAATGAACCCCACTGTTTCCCTAGTAACTAAGGTTGAGGTTGCAGCTTAGGTTGTGGTTGCGGATGGATTTGCGGTTGCGGAAACAATGAAAGAGACAGGTCTAATGGACCATTGGTGGTGGTGGAGACAAGAGGGTCGGTAGAAATGGACATCATGTAAATGGACATGGTGTCCAAAGAAGGAGGTGGGGGGTGAACTTATTCGATTAGAGTGATCTCCGATTCAAGGGAATGTTGTCGAAGGTCGGCTAAATCCATTCAAAACTCAGACAAGTCTTGGCAGTGGTGAGAATAGTGTCCATACAATCTGCAAAGGGAGAAAGCGTGGTTTGTCCTCAATGACTTGTTTTTTACAGTTGGCGAGCTTGGAAATTCAACCACGGGGATGTTTTAGTTTGTGTCCATGGCATCCAAATGCATATGGATCATTGAGATTTCAGGGCAATTTTTATTTGGGTGGCCCTGTTGTTCCCAGATGGTGCAATGCAGAAATTGTCGCAGCTCTGCGGTAGGTTTCACATTCTTGTCCCTGGCCCTTTTTGGGTGGGGTGGTGCGGGTGTGGGTACGGGGGTTGGCTTTTGCGGGCCGGGTGGAGGGTGAGACACCATCGTAATGGGTTGCACCAGGGTTAAAACAACTTGGGGCATTGCTGGTTGAGCCAGTGGATCAAGATACCACACTGAAATTCCTAATGTGAAGTTAGGTAGGTTGAAGGTGGCCATTACTGGCTTGCTCATGACCCCAGGTGGGGAAAAGAGGAAGGGAATTGTATGGATTGGCGATGAGCCCAGATAAATCCCTACTTGTTGCATGTGGGGATGTGGTTGTGGTTACGGCTGCGCAAAACGCTGCTACTGCGGATGGTGTTGCGGTTGCGGATGGTGTTGGGGTTGGGGTTGGGCCTGCGGCTACGCTTGTTGTTTGGGTGCAATGGCGTTGGATGAGACCATGCACAAGTCCACAATCTCAATTTGTGTTGGTTGTGGTGACACTAAGGGGAAATGAACCGTCATGGTGGTATAGGAAAACAACCCAGGACCCACATTCAACAATGGGGAGGCTGGTGTGTTGTCAACCATGGTATTGATTACAGGGACGACATTAGCGTGTGTGGTTTTCCCTTGTGGCTCAATGGTGGTGATGGTAGGGATAACGTTGGCGGGTGTCGTTAACCCTTGCGGATGATGATAAGTGAGTTGATCAACCGTCACAATGTTCCCTTCGTGGGGGAACATCATGAGACAGAAGATAGTTGATGCGACCTCTCTCATGGCATACATATAACTTCTTCCGAGGAGAAGGTTATAGTCCAGTTGAGCATTGTTGACCTCCATGTTGATCAACACTGTCTTCTCGGCTAATGTGATGGGGAAATGGGGGAGGATTCCTTGGGATTTAGTGGGATGTACATCATAATCCCACAGAGTTGTGGAGGATGGTTGCAGAATTGGTGATCCCAGTTTCTACAAAACCAGGGTAGACATAATGCACGTAGATGCCCCCTCATATACTATTCACCAGTGCACAACCAAGTTTCAGATAGATACCAGGATTTGGAAGGCGATGGTCGATGGCATGTGCGGTTCTCCATTCTCCATGTCCAACGTGATCAACTTGGAGTCAGAGGGGTCTATGGCCCCAAGGGTGGCTAGTAATGCTTTTCGCTATGTTGGGCACATTTTGAGTACCTCCAGAGTGGACATGTCCATTGGTGTTTGGGCCAAATAATCCACAATGCTATAGCTGACAGGAGCTCTAGCTATAGAATTGTGGGCCACTCGGTTTATGGGGGGGCAAGGGAAAGGGGGTAACTGAAGAGGTGTGTTGACCATCTTGGACGTAGATGCCACTGATGTGTCAGCGGGTTTGGTGGTGGTACCGTACTGATTCTGTCTAGTTTGTAAGTTGACCTCTTCAGTCGTCATGGCTAGCAGGTGGTGAACACCTAGGAGGTGCCCTCAAAGCATTTGGATTGGGTTGGGGATGGGGTGTGGTTGCCACCAACCCTTGGACAGGTAGTGGGTTCTAGAGCACCATAGGAGGAGGTCCTTGTTGTGCCGGGTTGGGTTGGGCTTGGTTCGTAGCATTGGTGGCCTATTGGGCCTCGTTCTGAATGGCCTGCTTAGCTCAACCCATGAGGGGACACTCAAATGTGTAGTGCCCATAGACCTCATAGAGTGTGCACGGCTGGTTTGTGCGCAATGCAACATTGTGTCTAGGAGCATTTGGTCGTGGGGGGTTTTGGGCGGGTCGATTTGCTACAGCATTGTTGGGAGGGTTTGGTTGTTGACTGCCTCCCTGTGGTTGGTTATTGGCTTGGTTCCGGGGCCGATTATTTCTAGCTTTCCTTTGTTGATTGTTGGGGGTAGGTTGGTTGGGATGGTTTTGTTGTGCAAATACTTGTCCCAACGGAGCGGGTGGAGCAGGTGCGGGGGCTTGAACCGCCTGCACTGGTGGTGCATATTAAATTTGGGTGGGATACAATGCCACAAATGTGGGAATTTGCTCCGTGTATTGCTATGTTGGCCAAGCCATGGCCTGAGCCTGTTGCGGTGGTGCATGTTGTGCGTAGGAAGTTGTTGCTCCGGACTGGGACATCATTCTGGCGTAGTCCGGAGTTTTCTTTTGGTAAGCAACACTAGTAGTGTTGCTTGGTTGTGGTGTAACAACAGGTGGTGTCGAATGGTGCTGTGGATGTTGGGAGATCAAGCCTATGATGTCGTCCGCAGCATGGGATGCCCCTGGTGCATTCTGGTAGGAGGTGTTTGGATGGGGGCCATCTGGAATGACGGTGTATAGATATCTAGACTGGGTGTAGATAAGGTCAAACTATTGGGCTTTCAGTATGGCCTCCTCTTCGGATTGGGGATGTTCTAATGCGACGTCCTTTGCTATGGGCGGGAGAAAGGTCTTGAGGAACCAATCCAAGAATTTCCTGTCATTGAGTTGGATTTTACATAAGCTACGACATCGCCGCCACTCATGGATGTGGTCGGTTATATTTTTTGCAGTGCTTTGGCAATAGGATAATAGGATCTCCACGCCTTTGTCATATCTGACATGGAGTTGGAAATACTGTAGGAACATGAAAGCTAAGGAGTTGAAATCTGGGTACTTGGCCTGTAGTAGCTCAATGTACGATTTGGCCGCAACACCTATAAGGGTGCATTGGAATAGCCTCAGCCTGATGGAATCGTCTACGATGCTGTTGGACGAGCACCATAGATGGAATGTCATAATATGGTTTTGGGGACATTCCCTTGCCTTTCCTTCAAACTTGGGGATGTCTGATGGTAGCTTAGTTGGCATTGGAGGCCAAAAATCTTGATGGCGAATGGGGTCATTTGTCAATCGAGCCAAATCAGGCAAGTTGAGATGAGCCATGAAAGGCAGATTCAACCCCAGGTTGATGTGGGATGGGGGAGGTATGGTGGTGGGGTTTTCAAGTGCATAATGCACCTACATGGCTGGGGGTATTTGTGGTGGCACCATTGTAGATGGGCCAATGCCCGCGAGTGTGGTGGGGGGGACAGTGTGAGTTGACGGGCCACTGCCCCCAAGTATGACGTGAGGGATAGTGTGAATGGAGGGGACATTTCCCCCATGTATGATAGTAGGGGCAATGTAAGGGGACGGTCCACTGCCCTCCTGTGTGGGACAAGGGGTAGTGTGTGTGGAAGGGCCACTTCCCCTGTGTGTTGCAAGTGGGCCAGCTTGGCTGGTCATTATGGGTGGTGGTAGCTGACTGATGACAGTTTGCATGACTGTGCTTGGGCCACCTACAGGGTTCTTGGTGACTGGTTGTGGTGTGGACATGGGTCCACTTGCTATGGCTATGCTAGAAAATGGATCTGTATTTGCACCAGCCATGGGGCTTGATGGTGCAGTATGGAGGTCTGGTTCAGACTGGTATGGGTCTGAATCTGAATTAGAGGCTGTGTGGCCTTTTGATGGTGTGGTAAATCATTGAGAATGGTTTTGATGGTGTTGTTTTAATGTCTTAAATGGTGGTGGTTCACCTCTTAGGCATGAGGAAGAGCGTGGGGGATCAATTGTGTTAGATGTTTATCAAAATGATGGGAATGATGTTTGGACCTCAGTTTCAATGGCTTCCTATTGGCTGTAGGTGGTCACTCGACCACTAAGACTGCTAGAAGACAACGCTCAACTTTTTCCTCACGGGTGTTTCTACTCAATTGGTGGGGGTCATTGCCCATTTCGTTTGGTAGTTCCTCTCAGCAACCAACTACTTTGGGGTTCTATGGTACTCCTCACAATGAGTTTTTAGGATGATCCCAAGTAATTCCCATGGTTGAAGCAGTCAGGTACTTATGTCCTCAAAGACAGCAGATTTGTTTGAACTTAGTGTAAATTGATAAATTTTAAGGCTCTCTTAGCGTCATGAACTGAGTTGGGTTGATTACTTGGTATGGTGTATTTGTTTTTCTGTCTTCCTGGTATTAGGTGGCTGAAAATGGCTTATGAATTCATCATATTATGGCAGAGTTCATATCATTGTTGTGCAAGTAGTGAATAATCAAAAATTTGTAAATAGATACATTTTTAACCCTGAATGAGACAGCCCAACTAGGTGACTACCTTACACCTATATTCCTCTTACACCAAGAGAAGGTACTGGGCTCTCAACACAATGGGACTAGGCCCATTCGTAGATCCACAGGTCACCTCCCTGATGCAAGGTTGGTCAACAGGGAGGACGCTTAGCACCGTGAGAAGCCCTCCTTCTCTACCCCCTCTACCTTCTAGGTCATCCGTTTTTTATGGTTTAGAACAATATTCAGTGAAGGGCCTAGGACTATATGAGCTATGCCCTTCGTCGTATCCCATAATACCTTGAAGGGTGATAACTTGGTAAAGGAGGAAGGGTAAGCAAGAAAGTTAGTTTTATGTTAATTTTAGTTAAGCTACATTCATTGATTAAGCCATTAAAATTTATTTTGAATTTACACTTTGTTTGTTGATGCAATTACAATAAACTGAAACAAAAACAGAAATTGAACTACTATGCTAGACAGAGGCAGCTAAGCTGCACTGATAGTCCCTATTAAACTGAAAATTAAGTACTAATTGACAGACCACATGTTTCGGGTCAATTTCAGTGAGGGGGTCGTGAAATGTTTCCAGAAACAGGCAAGGGGGTCGCACAGATTTCATAGACAGAAGCGGTCTGCCTATCTGAGTGAAGTCGCACCTTTCGGGGGGAAAAGGGTGACCTGGTCATGCCTGTGAGGCCTAAAAGAGCAACCTCATCCCCTGTTCAGGCCCGATATGTGTGACCTGTCCCAGATTTGGGGTTTTTCTGATCCTGAGTCAGATCCGGTCGATAGTAACCTATACTATGGCCGAACTGACTCGAATTTTCCTTGCAGAGGCTTCAACAACAATAAAAACTAGAAATAAACTAGATCTAAGCTAGATTTGACAGGAAATTTCTAAAACTAGGGCATAAACTGAAAAACTTGAAATTTGAAAAAAAACTAAACCAGGGATCCCATGGGATTGACCTGGTATGGTCGCCAATTCTATAGTAGGGATCTCTCCTTGCTACAGGGGTAGGAATGGCTCCCTTCCATCTATAAGACAGAAGGGTAGGTTCCTACGTGTGGAAAATGCAGAAAGAAAATAGAATGGACAGAAAGTAAAGAACAAGAAAGAGTACGGCCATGATCACCTCTGCAAACAAGGTTAGGGCTTTGCCTTGGCTACCTGCAAACAATTATTAAGCAAAAATAAACTTGCAAAACATGTTAAAGATCAAACCTACAGACAAGCAATGGTAAAAAAACAACTAAGCTATCAAATAAAAATGCATAAACAAAACAAGATTATACCTCTCCTTTGGTGAATTGGGCCACCATGCCCTGGCTGGAAGGAAGCACCTCTTTATCTCACTCAGCAATGGAGGAGGAGCTATGGCTCAAGGGGGAATGTGAGTGGAAGAGAGGGGGATGTGGGTGGCTTAAGAGGCAAAGAGGTCTCAAGGCATCCATGGGCAGCATAACAATATGCAAGGGAGAAGTGTTTTGAGAGTGACCCCCACCCCTCCTTTTATAGCTTTCTTGGGGAATTTTAGGGTTTTAAGCCCTTAGTCAGGGCTTTAGCCCCTTTTTTGGGATTTTATCCTTTTCTTCCCTAACTTTAGCTCCTTTTAGGGTTTGAGGCTCCTTTAAGGGGTTTTATCCCCTTTTTGGAGGCTTTAGCCCCTAGGAGAGTTATTTAGGCTCCTTTTTGGGGTTTATAAGCCCTTTTCTTCATTCTTAAGACTTTTTGAGCGTGTGGGGTTCTAGTGGGGTCTTACGAGGGTCGATCATGGGTGTCCTTGGGTGGTGTAGGTCATGTGGAGCTAAGTGAGGGATTTTTCGGGTTAACACACCTGGACACTTGCTCCTAACACTTAGGGCTTATTTTACCAATTGTGGTTTTCTGTTCATGGCTGCAACATATCATCTTCTTGAGTTTTCCTCACATGGTTTGAATCCTCAAGAACCTTTTCTCACTTATCAGTTGATTTCAGTTTCTCTACATGGGTTCAGTTTTTATCCAGCAACTGTCTATATTTATGATTTAGTTGAGCATATTATTCTTCTTCCAAAGAGGAATATTCCTCCAGACATAATTATGGAGAGGTTCACATGCCAGGCCCCAAGATACATGTGCATAGAAGAACTAGATTGATCTCGATTCTACCCACTTAATTAGAGGGGGGGGTTTTTTCCCCAGCTCCTTGTAATGAGAAGGTACTTTACTTTACTTGATGTAATGGGTGACCTATGGTCTTATTTACCAGGGCCCATAGATTTTCCAAGTTAGCATTCAAGTGGGCTTTAGGATTATTAATCCTCCCTTGTCCAATTTGGTCATATGTCTAAATCAAGAGTCATGTCTAAATCATGAGTACATCCAGTCTATTTTTAGTCACTAGCACCATTTGGTCCACTTGGCCTAATTGGGGCACATGTTCTAGTTACTAAAGTGTGGGGAATGCTAATTGAGGCCTACTGCCACTAATTTCACTTGCATGCATAAGTTTAGGAGCTTCTTAGATCAATCCCTACAAATTAGGAGCCACTAGGAGTGACAATACCGACCAAGGTCAGTTGAGTTGAGTTGGTGACTAGTCAAGCTCAGTTAGGAGTCAGTTACATTCAGTTCTAGTGCTCTACATTCAGTTAGCACTAGGTTTGCATGGCTGGATGTAGGATAGGTGCATTTATCACCTACCTTAGTCAATCAGGATTAGTTAACACTGAATTAGACACTTGATTTGTGATTTATAACTCCAATGAACTCTGATAATGATTTAGACAAGGTCAGTTTACCATTCAGTCAAGTAGAGTCTAATCAATTCAAATTTCCTCACATGGATTCAAATTGCTTGTGGATATTTAGACATTATACTTCATTGTAATTATTATCCAATTACTTTTGATTAATAAAATCATTCACAGTTGCAAGCCATTTTCGCACCGTTTCATTCTTCAATTACTGAGTAAGATCCATAGATATATGTTCTCAATTTAATAAGTCAGTCCATGGAGCAATAGTTTGCATGGATTGGGATGAGCCATAGGTGAGTTTTAGGGGCTTGTTGGGCCTAGGGACATTAGGGAATAATTCATTTAGAATTCTACCTAAGTATGGAAAATAACATAAAGGAGAAGAGGAAGGAACTATGATAGAGGAAGCAGCATCAAGGAAAAGGGAAAGGATGTTGCGACAGAAGAAGTGAAGGAGAAGAAGAAGACAAAGAGAAGGCATGGGAAGAAGAATTTGTTCTAGAAGAGTAAGCCATGACGAAAGGACTGAACAAGATACGATATGACATGGTAGAATATCAGTAAAGTTAGGCGTGCAAATAATGTAACAGCCGGAATATGAGAGTAAGGCATAATGTTGAGAAAGAGACAGTCCTTAACGATCATGGGTACGAGCTCGACTGGAGACAATGGAAACCACACTCGTGAAGGCATAAGTCATGCCAATAGTTCTTCTTGTTATGTGTTTCTATAATAGGAAAGATAGCTTGTTGGTTGGATATATTAAGTTAATTTAGATAGAGATAGGAGAGGATTCTGTAATGAGTTTGTAAGGGTCTATATCGAGTCGCTATTGAGTCTATAAGAAACATGTATGGGAGATGTATTGAGTCTATAATGAAACTATAAAATAAGGAACCCAAGATGTAGATGGGTTAGCTGATATAACATCTAAGTAATCTCTAGACTCTTGGTAGACTCTTGAGCTAGAATTGCGGTAGGCGTTCTTGTTAATGACTCTATATCGTTGAGTGCATCAGAGTAGAGGTTCTGCGGTTGAGTGCACAAACAAGTACAGAAGGTTGAGTCGATCTAGGATGTGTGAGAAATGCTAGTAGGAGTAGAGTAGGAAGAGAAAGAGAGAATATTAGAGAGCATGAGAGGGAGGAAAAGTATGTAAAGATAGAAGAGAGATATTGAACAGAGTCTGCAACTTTGTGCATAGAAAAAATGTGCATCTATTTCCTCATGCCTGATGAAGAGAACCTTGTTGTTTTCACCTGGATGGGTTTCCACATTATGTGTTGTATATATGCATGAATGTTGAAGTAGCTTAGATATATGTGTGAATATTGTGTTGAAATAATGGTTGATTATTGTGTTTTCAAATGGATAAATGTATGATGATCGCATTATGTTAATGAATATGATTATGTTGTATGTTCACTGTTTATTTAATTAAGTCACATAAAGAAGGGTTGGATAAAACATTAGTGTTAAAGTATTGTGCATACAAGTAACCCACCTTCCTAGTATTCATTGGAAGCCTTGGCACAAAGCCAAGGTACTAAAACACCCTTCCACGCCACTGCGGAAACATGGTTCTGTAAGTTACCCATAGAAACAAATATATCTCATGTGAGATGATATCGATGTCACAAGTGTTTCCAGTAGAAGGGACTGAACCCGGGTCTAGGGACAGAGAAAGGGAAAAAACCAACACATCAAGTTGAAGCAATCCCATTGGTAAGTTCTACCCTCTCTATTTCCATTTGAGGTTCTCAATTTTATTATGATGACAAACTTAACCAAACTTGGGGACAAGATTTAAGGAGTCGAGAACTCTTGACCATGGAATTATAGAGTTCCTCTCATACATGAAGAAGCATGACCTGGAGAACTATGTCAAAGAAGAAGTTGCATATGCTGAGGGTGATGAAGACAAAGTACAAGAAGGACTTAGTCAAAGGAAAGAGGATTATTTCCATATCCATTAGATCTCACATGAATAATCCCAAGGATATGTTCAATACAATGACCAAATCATATGAAGGAAATAATATATATAGGAAGATGACGTTGAGGAACTAGCTGAAGAATGTGAAGTTACAAAACTCAGAAACCATTCAATCTTACTTCACAAGAATCTCTTAGATCAAGGAGAAACTAGGATCCATTAGAGACAATGTCGAAGAAGCGGAAGCAAATATTACCACCTTGAATGAGATCCCAATATCACGGGATTCATTCTCTTAAGGAATATGTGCAATAAGGAAGATGGAATCTTTTAGCATACTATGTGAAGAATGCACACAAGAAGAATCTTTGCACATAACAAGAGATGAGAAGGTGGAAGCAGCAAAAGATCAAGCTCTCATAGTTCAGTACAAAAAGATATCATAGAAAGAAGGAGGACCATCATCACAATAGAATACAAAAGAAATTTAGAAGATATCCTTCCAACATTCGATACTACACTTGTGATGATAAGGGACACTAATCCATAGATTGTCCCAGAAATAGAGGCTTGTTCAACAAGATGTCAACCAAGAAAAGACATCATTCTCACACCACTGAAGATGATGAACCAACTAATTCAGAGAAGAAAAATAAGATTCCTCAAGTGATGAGGAACATGAATTCTATTGGTGAATACAAAGACCATACTCTTATCCATATCAGTATTTGGATAAGAAGGAATGGAGTTGGTGACACTCGAAACTTGTACACAACTTCCCAAAATCATATGATGAAGTAGAAGGATCTAGTCATTCTTGCAAGGAAATAAGGATCATGAAGTAGTCCACCCACCAAACAAATAAAGATGATTGTTTGAATTGCCATATCCTATATATCTATTTTCTTAAATGACATTGTTTACTTGTGTACATATATATGCTCAAGGAAATGTATTATGCATGATAGGGTGGTTGCATTAATGAATAATATACTACTAATAAGCATGTGATGGGTAAGTGGCCTATGGTTCTATACAACATTCCATTGCTACTTATCTAGAATGAAACCTCTTTGCTGACATATTGGGATTAGAGCACAATCTCAATAATGTTATGGTAGAAATGGAAGGCATCTAGAAAGTTTCCATGTGTATATGAGATATAGATGAATGTTGTATTGGCTAAAATAAGTTGCATGATTATATATTTATGCACAATAATTTGTCATTATGAATATATCCTATGAAATGTTTCTAAACATGCAACTGATGTATTTGACTTGTAGGAAAGATCGTGTACAATCACCTACAAGAAAATAAGTATGAGACTTGTTTCAAAGAATAAGTGATGACAACTTGGTCAAAAGATACAATCCAATAAACATACATGCAGATGAACTTGAAGCTCTATGATGGAAGAAAGAGCTTTGAAATAATATATGAATAATGATATGACCGAAAGAGAGTGGTAGATCCACCTCTAGAGATAAAGATCATCTTGGGCATGAGAGATAATTCAAGATGAAGACAAGTATGATGGGAATTCCAACTAAATTTAGAGACCTCAGATACACCATAGTTATGTGGCACAGTTGAGTGACATCATTGATGCATACCCTTCCAGCTATGAAGAAGTATCTAAGGAGAGATGGTCCTAGTTGAATGATGTCTAGGATGCGGTTCAGAGACCTAAAGGGAATCTTGTAGTGTCTTCCATGTGGATTTACAAGATCAAGTATGAAGCAAACAACATCGATGGATGCAAAGCAGGGTTCATGGTTTCTCTTAGAAAGAGGGATTATACTATGGCATGACATACTACATTGACCAAGACACACTTCTCCAGTAAAGTAAAAGTGTATATAGAGTAGAGAACCACATGTACACAAAAGGATTTGTACGAAGGAACCCATGGATAAGCACATCCAGTTACACAAAGAACTTGAAGATCACCTAAAGTGGTGAATATCTTAACTTTGCTACAAGGTTGAATATGGAATCCTATAAAAGCTGATAAGCTCACAAATGGGTGTAAGAGGAACTTTTCAACAAAGTTCAAGATAAAGGATATTGGTATCCAATGACCTGAGATGGATACATAGAATATCAGTAGCAGAGGATGCTACTTGTCACTCCAGTACATAATGTGTCGATACCTAGAGTACAAAATGCAAAGGGGGGATGATACTCTGCTTCAGATGGAGTGATTGCAGAAGACCTTCGAGTTTGACATGATTCAAAAGGATGGAAAAATTCCTAATGGACCGAGGCTTTACCTAGAGTAAAGTGGTTTCCAACCTTTACCTTAAGGTTGAATGCGGAATACTAGGATCTGTCGATAACCTGACATGATGAACTCAATGTAGATACAAAGATGAAGTGTTGAATACTGAAAGAGCACTTCAGGATGTTTGGGATTAGGTATGATCTCATGTCTTAGCAGAAAGAGGCTAGGTACATTGAAAAATGTTCATCCAAACAATTGGTAGGATTGTTTGATGTTGAGATAAATGAAACATATATTTCTTGTGACAACCAGAGGTGCATCAATATAATAGAGAACCCAATGTTTCATAAATTTTGGGATATGATGCATAGAGGAGTGGTAAAGCTCCAGTATGTTCCTACAAAGGAACAAGTTGTTGATGTGCTGACTAAGCCTCTGTCTTGTGCAAAGTTTGAACACTTTCGAGACAATCCTGGTGTAGTCTGAAAGGACCTCCCTAGAAAGAGGGAGTGATGACGAGAGAAAGAGATGGTAATGGTATTCTAGTACAGAGAAGTCCAATCGAGTTTTTGAGTATGTTGGATGTACAAGAAAGTAATGACAAGGTCCAATGGCATAGTCACTATATCTGAGATCCTGGTAGTATCTTTGGGGGTATATCCCAATATAATTGGTGGGATCATCGAGGGTTGATCCAAGTATGAATAGTCATATCACTAAGGGTAGATCCCAACATGGTTGGTGGCATCCTCACAAGGAAGATCCTAGGAAGGCTAGTCATACCTTCAAATAGGAAGATCCCAATGAGATATATCCCTATGGATGATAATACTCTCTTCTAGAAAGTGATCCTACATTCACTTGTAGGATGGTGCCATAGAAAATAACACTCTCTTGAGAGTGGTCCTAGTGCTGATAGGCTAAGGATGGTCTACGATGATAGTACTCTCTTTTGGAGAGTGATCCTACATTCACTTGTTGGATGGTGTCATAGGAAATAACACTCTCTTGAGAGTGGTCCTAGCACTAACATTCTGAGGATGGTCTATGGTGATAGTACTCTCTTTTGGAGAGTTATCCTACATTCACATGTAGGATGGTTCCATAGATGAGAACACTCTCTAGAGATTGGTCCTAGCACTGACATGTTGAGCATAATATAAAATGATAGTACTCTCTTCTGGAGAGTGGTCCTAGCACTAATAGGTTGAGTACAATATACAATGATAGTACTCTCTTCTAGAGAGTGATCCCACATTCACTTGTAGGATGGTTTTGTGGACAAGAACACTCTCTTAAGAGTGGTCCTAGAACGGACAGGCTGAGGATGGTACGCAATGATAGTACTCACTTTGGGAGAGTCATCCTACATTCACTTCTAGGATGGTGTAGTAGACAAGAACACTCTCTTAAGAGTGTTCCTAGCACTGATAGGCCGAGGATGGTCTACAATGATAGTACTCTCATATGTTGAGTGGTCTTGCATTTAGTAGTAGACTAGATTTTCATTAAGTTGTAGAAATTGGTATCCTCTCTGAGGATGGTTCTGTGGACAAGAACATTCTCTTGATAGTGGTACTAGAACTAATAGGTTGAGGATGTTCCATGATGATACTACTCTCTTATGGAGAGTGGTCCTCCATTTACTTGCAGATGAGTTCCAACATTTAGTTGCAGATGATGATGTTCGAACATTTAATTATGCTATGGGTGATTTTGCTGAGTGTTTATATATTTATAGTGCAAGTGATGCTCGAGATGATGGCAGAGATGATGCCATAGATATGATACTCGAGATGATTCCAGAGATAATGATGCTCGAGATGATGCCTGTGATGATGATGTTCAAGATGATACCATATGATAGAGATGTTTGTGATGATGATGTTCCACATATGATGATGATGTTGATGTAAGTGTGAAAAATTCCTATGACATATAGATTCACCGGTTAGTTGTACATACATGTTGTTGTATTGTATAATACCTTCCTTGTTAAGAGGGAGTGTTAAAGAAATGAAACTATAAAAGATATTCTATTTTGTATTATTATCCCTTTTAGAGATGTTGTTCCTCTGATTAGGGATGTCATTGATGTAATTGGTCATGTAAATTCTTGAGGTAAGGCCTCGATTGTAAGTCCAGTCAATAGTACCCACTAAAGTATTATTAAATTGTATTTTTGAGTCTTCCAAGGCAAGTCGTCCTTGGTAGCAAGGAGAAGTCGTCTCGGTTGGGTTATTAGGCCTCTCAGCTAATCTATATAAATAGGAAAGGAGCCTCCCTCATTTGGAAAAGCAATATATCTCAGTAGTTGCGCCGGAGAGATAAAGAGAAATCCATATGGGAGAGAGGAAGTAGTCCAAGATTATTCTTGGAGTATTATAAGTCTTATTATTTGGGTCTTACACTGTACTTTGTTGAAGTCTCTATCGAGGAATTTTTTCTGGGTTTTCTTCCCCATGATGGTTTCCAAGGATATCTCTGTGTTCTTTTGTGTGGATGTGCTTATCTTTCTTTCAATGATCCTCTTGTATATGGTTATGATGTTATGATGCTAAATGTTATTAGATATTGTATAACAATTGAAAACTTAACACGATCAATACATACCACTAGAAGTACATAATGGTAGCCTCAATGGGATTCTAAATACAAATATATATATGAAGAACTGGTACACATAAACAATGGCTTTCTCATGGAATGCAATATCACAACAAATTATTCTCTACTGAATCTGAAGGTGTATACAACTGTATGGACTCAATGAATGAGAGGCAACATATTTGAGGTACAATAAACAACATCTGATACCGAAGATATACAGAATCATGATACTGAGAGGCTTCCAAACAGTTTTTCCAATGCAGTGCGAAGATCACAAGGGACATGAAACTGTATGGGTCCCAAAAAGAGTCACCAATGTGCTAAAGTCAGGTGAAAACTAGGTTCTTCAACCAAATAATGAAGGAACCAATACCTTGTAAGAATCTCAATAGTGTGATAATGTAGCTGAAGTCGAGCACGTGAGACACAAAGAACCCAAAAGGAAATAAGGACTCCATTCAAGTGGTCCAAGGAACTCATCAGAGGTGGATGAAACCAAGATACAGGGACCTATGGGTCTATCCTATGGAATAAATGTGTTGACGTTGATAGAGGGAGACCTGCAACTACCAAGGCAATGAGGTTTCTTTAATAGAATCATGAGGGGGACAACTTGATCTTGAAATATTGTAAATTCGAAGAATATTCTATATGTATCTTTTGTGGTCCCCGATGGTCCTACTGGGAGAACCACTTGTATTACATTGTACCCCGATGCTCCTAATCGGAAGAACTAATAAGAGTCATGAGGTAGTCCCCTCTAATTGTAAAGGTGGGTCATCAGCACCCCAGTGTGGTTACTTGAGCCTACATGTGTAACTCGAGCCTACATGATTTAACTCGAGCCTACATGTCGAATGAGTTAGCTTAAGTGAACATATGAATATAAATAGAGGTGTAGTGCTCCTCATTTGAGACACACACTCTCACTTGTGTAGCGCATTAGTGGAGAGAGAGAAGTAGCCGAAGAAGGAGGAGGATCAGGCTTTGATCTCCTTGTTGGTTTTACCTTTTATCTTTTTGGGCATCTATATTCAGGAAGCTTTTGCTAGGTTTTTCCCTTTAGGGTTTTCCCAGGATAAATCTGTGTTGTTCTTGTGATATTGTTTCTTTCAGTGATCCTGCTTATATGATTTTTTTATGAAAATGAAATTAAATAATGATTTATAAACTAAGCATATGAAAATTTAACATGGTATCAGAGCCACCCTGAATAGGACAGCTTTCACAAGGCAAAATAGCTCTCCCTCTCTCCCCGGAAGAAATTAGGGCTTCTTGTTGAAGAGGAATTTTTGAGTGAGCCTGGCATAGGATTTCTCTCCTCATCAAAATCGAATTTTAGAGACCTGTATCAAGATTTTTGGTTGGGTGAAACTCCGGGAATGTCAAACCCTAGTTTGACCCTGAGCTAGAAAAACCCTAAATACTAAAAATGCTAAGTTTTGGTAAATTCACTATATCCCGAGATTGGAGAAGGTTCACACACTAAAACTTATAGAAGCTGACGATAAAATCCTGGTGTACACGGTGTCCAAGCGGCAGCCTCATATTTTCTATATTTGGGGAGATATGATCCCTCCAAGTTAGGATTCCAACCTCTTCCAGAATTCATCCCTAAACAGGACACCTGGGGAAAATTGCTATAGATTGGGACACAGAGGTCCAAATTGAATTCCTAAAGATGTTTCATAAATATCATGGACTTTAATTTTTGTGTTCCGAATTTCATAACCATAAGATGAAACAGTGATACGTGGCAGTCCGTACAACTTCGCTATTCTGAATAGTCCTATAACAGGTCACCGTGGGAAAAGGATCATAAATCGTAATTTGTGAACCAAATTCTGATGAAACCTATGGTGTTGGATCAGGGACGTGTGAGGTTACCTCATTGAGAAATTTCAGACACATAGGAGCAGTAATTTTGGAGATATCACAGAAACAGTGACAGACATTTCTGCAGAAGAAATTGGAAAACTAGGGCTTCCTGTTCCGGGAGCTTCCCTCCACTGTTTTCAGAAAAGGAGTACATTAGAAAGCTCCATTTGAAGAGATATATATTTCTATCCAATCATATCTTAAATATTTGAAATTTTGAAAATTAGGGTTTCTCTAACAAACCCTATATCAGCTAGCTCTGGAAGTAGGACAGACACCTCAAATCGGTAAGATCTAATCTTTTGCTATTTGCATTTGTGGTTCTCATTTTAAAGTGATCTATCACATCAGCTTGATGATAAGCTTGGTAAATTTGACAACTTCCAAGCATGAAAGTATTTGATCTCTCTGAAGAAAATGAATTGGACACCTACATGAGTAGAGAGGTTCCAATTCCATATGGAGATGAGGCTCAAAGCCTTACACAAGAAGAACTTGATCAAGGCCAATAAGATCATTGTTGATTCAATCACGGATCAACTTGTACCACAAGTGTCTTCCCTAAAGACACCGAATATTTTTGATTCCTTGATCAAGCGATTTGAATATAAGAACTTAAAATAGAAGATGGCTTTGAGAAAACAGTTGAAGAATGTGAAGATCCAGAATGCAGAACAACTTGAAGCAGTAGAAGAAGAAGTGGAGAATGCAGAAGTGGTGATAGCCACCTTGAATGGCCTCCTAGGATCATGGGAGTCATTCACGCAAAGAATGTATGCCAAAAGGAAGTAATTGCTTTCAGCTTGACTCATAAGAAGAGAAGAAGAAGATGGGAGCAATTGAAGATCAAGCTCTCACCATTCAAAGAAGATCCCTCAAGCGATGAGGAATATGAAGAACTCAATTCTTGAATAACCTCTTATTCATCTTATCACTTGGATAAGAAATGATAATTTCATGAATGAAGAAGATGATAAAGCAGAATGATCAAGATGAAGTCTACCCACGAAACAAAAAAAAGATAAGTATTCAATTGTCATTTCATGATATTGTTTTGTTATACATTTGATTATATTCAGTTGATGTGTTATGCATGATAGATTATTTGCATTAATGACTATATACTACTAATATGCATGTGATGGGTAAGTAGCTCATGGTTCTATACAACTCTCCATTGCTACTTATCAAACCTCTTTGCCGACATATTGTATCAGTGCACAATCTCAATGATGTCATGGTAGAGATGGAAGGCATCTAGAAAGTTTATGTGAGATATGGATGAATGTTGTATTGACTAAATATTTGCATGATGCATAAGAATTTGTCGTTATGCATATGTTTTATGAAATAGTTCTAACCATACAACTGGTGCATTTGAATTGTAGGAAAGGTCCTATACAACCTCCTACAAGAAAAGAAGGATGAGACTTGTTCCGAAGAACAAGTGATGACAATTAAAGATTCACTCCAATAAACATGAATTTGAAGCTCCCAAGGTTAGAGACACCATGACAGAAGAAAGAGCTTCAAAGAGCGGTAGATCCACCTTGAAGGATGAAGACCACCATGGGTACAAGAGATAACTCAAGATGAAGAAATAATTGCTATGAAAGAAGCTATGATCAAATAATAATAGTTGATCATGGGGAATGATGTATACGATATGATTTCAAGACATAAAGGGAAGTACATAGTATCTTCCATATGGATCTACAAGAACAAGTGTACAAAACAAGGTTCATGATTTTCCTCAGAAAGAATAGACTATGACATGACATACTCTATTGACCAGTATATATCAAGCATAGAACCACCTATACAAAATGAAGAGGGAAGATGATACTCCACTTTAGGGGGAGTGACTACAGAAAATTATATCTGAGTTTGACATGGTACAACATGATGGATAGCTTCGTGATGGATCGAGACTTTACCAAGAGTAAAGTGTGTTCCAACCTTCAAGGTTGAATGCAGAAGACTAGGATATGTTGATGACCTAAGAAGACAAGCTCATCGAAGATGTTATGATACTAGAATGATTTTTGGGATATAGTACTCAAACCAAAAAGCAAGAATGTGGTATCTTCCAAATGGATTTGCAAGATAAGATATGTTGCTAATAGAAGTAAGGTAATACTTGTGGCTAGAGGTTTCTATCAGAAAGAGGGAATTGATTCTGAAGAGACACTTACTCCAGGAAGCAAGGTACACTTCCTTCAAAAATATCTTGGTAGTTTCTTCCATGATGAAGTAAAGACAAGCCTTCCTTAATGGTATGATTGAGGAAGAGTTTTACATCAAATAGTCATAAGGATTTGAAGTTGAAGATAGATGGAATCAAGTATGCATGATGAAGAAGGCCCTCTATGGCCTGAAGCAAGCTCCCAGAGCTTGGTATGGAAGAATAGATAGTTTCCTGATGAGCATGGGATTTTCCAAGAGTAAAGTTGATCCTAACCTTTCCTACAAGGTTGTAGAAGATGAAGCTGTCATTCTATTACTATATGTGGATGAATTATTCTTGACAGGGAATGAGAAGAAGATCATGGAAAGCAAGAAGAAACTAGCAGAATAATTTGAGATGAAAGACCTTGGGTTAATGCATTATTTCCTAGGTCTGGAAGTATGGAAAATTTTAGAAGGAACCTTTCTCAACCAGGGAAAGTATGTGGTAGAGATATTGAAGAGATTCAATATGTTGGAATGCAAAGTCATGGCCACACCCATGGACTCCAACCTGAAGCTGTTAGCTAATGAATCATTAGAGTTAGTGGATGTGACTCACTACAGACAGGTCATTGGGTCATTGATGTACTTAACAAATACCAGACCAGGCATTTGTTTTGCTGTGAACACCTTAAGTCAATATCTTGTTCAACCAAGACGGGTTCACCTAGTAGCTGCAAAACATGTGATGAGATATCTGAAAGGGACTATAGACTTTGGTGTATACTATGATGGTAGCCATGAGTATAGATTATATGGCTACATAGATGTAGATTGGGCTAGAAGTATCTTAGACAGGAAAATCACATCAGGTAGATGCTTTTGTTTGAGGTCTGCTATGATTTCATGGTTTAGCAGGAAATAGTCCAGTGTTTCTCTTAGCACGGTTGAAGCAGAATACATAGCAGATTACTCTACTAAGTTGTGAAGCCATATGGATTCAGAAGCTGATATCAGGTCTCCTTGACCTGAAGATGGACACTACAATGATTCTATGTGATAACCATAGTTGTGATGACAAAGAACCCTGTGTTTCGACGTAACACGTAGAAATCCGGTATTTCTACATACAAGATAAGATGCAGATGATGATATTGTAGATGCAGATGATGGTGATTCAGTATTTCTATACTAAATATAGAGATGATGATATTTC
>LPNX010212261.1:887318-908464 GCA_001517045.1 Pseudotsuga menziesii | reverse complement strand
GCAGATAACAGTTCTCAGGTCGATGTTGGCCTGTCATTCTGCAAAGCTCACAATAGAGAACCTGTGGCGGAAAGGGGTTCGGCGCGCCGGTCTGCAGGTACTTGGCCATTAGAGGGCACCGTTCCTTGTCATGTCCTTCAGTCCGACATTGCGTACACCACCCCGCTTCACAGTCAGACTTCCCCTTTTTCATCTCGCGGAGTTCCAGGGCCATCGCAGCTAACTGCGCTTGGATTTGAGCAATCCCAGAGTCATCTCCGACAGGGGCAGTCTCTAGTTTCATTGTGATTTCTAGAGCCTCTTGCTGGTCAGCAACTTTCTGTTGCATGAGTGGAGTTCGGATATGTGGTAACAATGCGGCAATAAACCATTCCTTGTGCTGCGCAGGACTAATGGTAAAACTGACCTGGTCGAGTAGAACTTTGAATCTCTGATCAAAGTCCCAGACTGCTTCGCCGCGCCGCTGCTGAATCTCTTTGAGTTCAGTGATGCTCTGCGACTCCGCTTTAGGTTTCTTAAATTCTTTGATTATGGCCGCCTTGATTTCACCTAAAGTAGGGTTCTTGGTGCTAGAAAACTTCATGAACCAAGTCAGAGCCCTGTCCCGAAAAGATGTAATGAGCTGCGCGGTGCGCACATCTGGATCGGTAATTTGTTTCGCGGTCCAGATAGCGTCGCAGAGAAACCAGAACTGTTCTGGGTCTTCGGAGCCCGTGCCTTTAAATATGGGGAGTTTAATATCATCAACGAGGTGGGCCATGGAATTTCGGGCGGTTTTGGGAAGGGGATTGGCGGTGGAAGGGGGGGGATTTGCACGGGCAGGCTGACCTGTGGTTGGAATACTCAAACCTGGTTGACTCTCAGACTGCGGCGGAATGTCAGGGGTAGCGGAGCGGCGTTGCGGGGTAGCCGGCGGGTTTTCAACCCCAGGGTTGTGTGCGGAGTCCGACTCTTCAGGGTTTACAGGGGTGGACATGGTGACCTGGCTTAAGGAAGAAGGGCTAAAATTCCGCTTATACCTTTTCCCGTTTCGCAGCAACCCGCGTTGCTCGTCCGAGAGAGTGGCACTTGCAAACATATGTTAGTACGACTAAACTAATAATCCGATTCAAACAGCAATATACCCATTTTAGCCAATAGTATTTTAAGTCTTAAGCCTAATAAATTCAAAACTTACCACGGAGATCTTTGAAATACTGCCGTTCAGCGAGGGCCTCCAGAACATAGCCCTTGTGGTACAAGGTAAACCCCTCGTGAGCAGGTACTGAGTTCAACCGGAAACGGAACCAATTTGTTGGCACTTGGGCAGACTCGGGTTAACGCTTTATACGTCGCACCAACAAAAGACCCACTGTGTTGGCCCTTTCGGCAACAACCTGCGCGCAGGTTGCAGTCTCACCCGAAACAGCAATGGGGTGCCGCAGAATCAGGTTTCTGCATGCAGAGAGGGGGATTACTGTACCTTAGCCTTTCGAAACAATTATTATTCAACTTCCTGCTATTAACTTATCATTCATTCACATATAACTTCACAGCTTAATAAACAAACCAAACTCGCATAACCCACTACAGGGAATCCACAGCGAAGCTTAGTATTAGCAGAGATCTTATATTATCAGATATATTCAGTTTAATGCATGAAAATGACAGAAACAGAAACAACACAACAAAACCACAACACCACATATAACGTGGTTCACCCCCAGTGTAGGGG
This sequence comes from Pseudotsuga menziesii, assembly GCA_001517045.1. Taxonomy (NCBI): domain Eukaryota; kingdom Viridiplantae; phylum Streptophyta; class Pinopsida; order Pinales; family Pinaceae; genus Pseudotsuga; species Pseudotsuga menziesii. The sequence goes on along the minus strand of LPNX010212261.1, from coordinate 906,750 downwards.
CTACGTCCACAAACTGCGTTTTATTCCTCTTTCCTCAAAACCACAGTTTATCTGCGCACTCAGCTGCAGATTCCTTCAGCTCTTAACAGCCGCGCACACAGCAGCAGGCTTCTGCGCACACAGCTGCAGATCTTCTTTCTTCCTTACAAAAACCCTTTGTGCACACAGCTACAGAGGTCGTCCACGCACACAGCTGGGACTTGTCCTTTCCTTACAAAACCAACCTTACTTGCCTTATCTTTCCTTACATCAAAAATCCTAACCTATCCATTTTACATAAGCGCTTATTTATACTGCGCAGCTTTACAAAACCCTGGTCTTAAACCATGGGCACCCACAAACCCTAAACCCTGCATTTAAACCATGGGTTTATTACAAAAAGGGAGGGTTTTGACTTACCCTGACACCCCTAAGACTATTTTGACCCATAGCTCCGCTTACAAATTTCCTAACTAACCGCGGAGTTACCCAATATGGAGTATGCGCCCCAACAGTGATGATATCCTGTGATGATCTAGATCCAGTGATGATCCAGATCCAGTGGTGATGATCCAGATCCAATGATGATCCAGATCCGATGACTTGAAGATGACTTGAAGACGAACATGACTTGAAGATGAATATGACTTGAAGACGAAGATGACTTGAAGACTCAGAAGACCTAAGATGCAGATGACGAGATGATCCAGTTGATACAAAGAAGAAGACCAGTGCTGAAAATTGCGTCGGAAGAATACCTTCCTAGTTAAGAGGGAGTGTTGATGTATTTGTAACTTCGGAATGTATTCATATATGTATCTTATGTATTGTAACCCGATGTTTATTTCAGGATGTATCTATTATGTATTTGAGTCATGTTGTCTTGCCCTGATGTTCCAATTGGGAGGTTCATAATGTAAACAAGTCATGTCAAGTCATAGTGGGTAACTCTCCGATTCTGTAAGAGTTAAAGTCCCCACGGTTCTGGGGAACTAGGGTTATTAGACACTCATAGAGATGTCGGCTCTAGTAAGTAATTGTTAATTAAGGCCAACATGATTGAGTGCACTTCAAGTGAATGAAAGAATATAAATAGAGAGTGGGCCTCTCTATTTATTACACACATCACTCACTCACTCAAGTGTAGCGCATTAGTGAGGAAGGAAATACACTGGGACTAGACAAGAAGAAGACTACTGCTTTTGGGAGATCACTTACTGTTTTGGGGCTTTTACTGTTTTGGTGCTGATTCTAACTCTGAGGAAGTTGCAGGGTTTTCTCCTTTATGGTTTCCCTGAGAAAAACTCTTTGTGTCTCTTGTCTCTTGTGATGTGCTTATGTTTTATTGTTGTGCTTGTTATTCTCTCAGTGAAAAGATCCTAAGATCATAATGCTAGCTTATATGTTGAAAAACTAACAGAGGGATCATGAGATACATGGAAAATTGCAGGTTCTTTATGTGTTTGAATATGAGCTTGATGAGAGCCAATCACTTGTTGTGGTGGAAGAGGAACTTGAGTTGCTCTTGAATATGGTTACCCACTTTTTGAAGAAGTGCATGATTCCACTACCTTGGAACCAACCTATGAGGAAATTTTTGGATTTTTGAGGGAGGTGCATGTTCCTACCCCTATGGGTCCTTCACATGATGAAAATTTTGGACTTTCAGATCATTTGGGTGAGTTTGTTCTTTCTCCTACATCCTACACTTCCATATTTTGCAGCATTCATCCTAATGAAGTATGGGTGAAAGGTTTATTTTTTATGGTGCCACATGAGGAATATGTTATTCATATCTTTCTTATTGATTATGATATGACTAGAGTGGAATATTCTTTACATTCAAAACAACATCCTTTTTTACATTGTGATGATATACATATTCATTAGTGTAATGATGAGACTTGTTTGAGCCACTTGAAGTCTCCATGCCTTCTTTGCTCCCTATTTGGTTCATATTTTGGTGGAGGTTCTTGATTCACTTTTTGTATGAAAGAGAACATGGATGATCATATTGATGCACATTGTATTTTTTTGGAGCATAATTATGGGACATGGGGTCCTCACCTATGTCATTGGGCCAAATCTGATTTAATACTTGATGATTGTGTGTATAGGCCACATGGCGATATACTTACTTGAATGTACAAGACCTTTCATGATTCTTTGATGAGGTACCTTCTTGGTGTACACTTGTATGATGTTGTTATTTGATTTCATGATATATATATTTTATACTCATGATGTTTGGAAGGGTTAAATACAAGCAATGGGATCTTGGTATTGCTTGGTCTCAATTTTGGGGGAAACAAGTAGTATAAGAGATTGAGTCACCACTTGAGAAGGTTATTGTAATCAGAGTATTTCAGAAACAAGCATGGTGGTTCCTCTCTAAAATTTTATTAAGATATTAAAAGAATCAAAGTTGGGTAACTTAGTTCCAACTTCAAAGAATTATACAGGAGAAAAAAGGGGGGGTCGAAAGTTCAGAAAAGGTTTCCAAAATATGGAGGTAAAGACTATTTGTACAAATTTTGTTTTGATGGAATTGATTAATATTTTATTGTTTAGTGGTGTTGTTAATGGATATATAAATATGCAAAATCTAAATCTCTTTACTTTTGGAAACACAAAATTGCAGTACATGAGTGCCCCTACTCAAATCGGAGCTAATGGAAATTGGAGCAGAACCATAAGAGATAACTTGGTGGTATGGAGGAAGTACCAAGAGAGGATACCACTTGGGAAGATTAAAAAAGGTCACAGCACCAAAAATTGATATTGATTTAGGACAAGCAATCTTGGGTGGGGGGGCTTCCATGTCCCCATTCAAATAAGACTACTTGCAAATAATGTTTCACAAACCTACTAGTTCCCTACGTTGATACAGAGACATAAATTTTGTAATAAAAGGGCTATGGGACCCAAAAGGAATTTAGTTTACCATATTTACATTTAAATGGGTCACATAAATAATAAATTTTAAGGAAATAAAGTGGCATGGTCCATGAAGACACTTGGAAGCTTGTGGATCCTATGGGTCACTAGATTTCCCACACACTTGGAATGATCTCAATCCAAATTTGAACACATGGGTAATGTAACGTTATTGGAGGGTGATGCAGTGTCAAATAAAGTATAATAATCCAAGGAATTTGAATTGGTAAAGGATATTAACTCCCATGGAAGAGGAAGAGACTAGAAGACAATGTGTGCCACTTGGAAGGAGATTCCATGCACTTTATGAAAACAAATCATAAAAGATTATATGACAAGTATGACAAATTCAGACCTGATTGTAGAGATATGAAAAATATGATAGGACGGGGATAAAAATATCCACCAATAGGTCAATTTTTTTAGTTAGAGCCAACCATTCGAATTGGGGAAAGAATTGGAGCCTGAAGAAGAAGACAAGTGTCATGAGAGTTACTAAACCACTAAGATGAGTTGGAGGAATCCCATGGGGGGAAATTAGACCTTAGGATGTCTCATGAAGTTAATAAAAGGATGTAATGAGGAATTATAATGGATTTTTATCATTTTTTAATTGGCCTTTGGAATTTTGGAGAGATTTTTCTTGTCCATTGCACGGTGAGTGTTCACTCTCCCTGCATGTGAACCAATTTCGAGGGAGTTGGATTCCTTTCAAAGTTGGTTGATGGAGAGGAAATTAAAACATACCATTAGAAATTAATGACAGATTTTTATTTTCATATTGAAGGACCATACATTCAAATTCTCATCTATTCTTCTATTCTCTCATTCCTTCTTCTCCATTCTCCCACACTCTCGTGTTGAGAGCAGACTTGTTGGAGTGGTTCTTGCGATTTGTTCAGTATATTTGATGCCCAAGTTGTGAAATATGAATTATGGATATTTAATCTCATGTACATATACTATGTAAGTAAAAATATCATAAATAAATGTATGAAAATAGTGCATTCCCATGCTCTTGAATGACTAGTTTTCATGTATTTGGCTTCCATTTTGGAAAGAGTTGCATCGCATGTTTGTAAGAGGAAATTTATATCAATTTGATGATTATTGGGAAGAATATATGATGCATGGATCTGTACTATTATTTCCATATTATCTGTAAGTCTAAATATCATAAATCCATTTGTGAAAGGCTTGCATTCCCATGAGTTCGAATGACTAGTTTTCATGTGTTTGGATTCCATTTCAAAGGATTTATATAAATGAAATGTATTAAGGAATTTATATGATGTTAAATTTTGTTAAGGAAGTAATTTATATTCCATATATGGTAGCCATTCATAATTCCATGTTCTGAACTATTTCATGTACTTTTTATGAGTTAAAATGGAGGTATCAATGCCATTTCCCCTTAAGCAATTTCACTGAAAGTTATCCAACAAATCTGGAACTCTATAACCAGGTTGTAGAAATAATAACTATGTGTAATTAAATCACATGAGGTATTATATAAGTCCCCATTATATTCCTAAAAATATTATAGTGTTTTATATGAGTTGGGAATCCAATTTGGCCTACATCTTAGGGGGGATTTAATCACAATTTCATAGTAATTTTTCTCTTTCTGTCATTATCCCAAAAAAATGTTGCATAGGTATAAATTCAGTCATAAATTGTTTATATATTCTGTTAAAATGTATTAATATTCACCATATTCTTTCCTTTCAAATTCGATACCATTTGGAGTCAATTGGAACCCCCTGGAGTCATGACTAGCAAAGCTCGAAATTGGCCAAAATTGTGCAAAATTGAGTAACATGTAAAAATGAATTTATGATTCAACCATTGAGTGTATGAGGTATTTTATTATGATTTAAATCCCATAGTATCCATCCATAATACTTTTGTAAAGGTTCAATGGTTTTTGGAACCAAACCAAGAAGGACTAATTGACCACATTTTCCTAGTAAATTTGCATTGTTGTTTCTTAACCGAAAACAAGGTTGCAGAGGTATAAATTCAAATACAAAGTATCCATAAACCACCTTAGGATGTTTTAATACCTACCATACCATTTAATTTCAAATTTAGGACCACTTTGTGAAGGTTGGAACCCTTTAGAGTCATGATTAGTTAAGCTCCAATTTGCTCGAATTGTACTTTTCTCCAAAATACCAAGTAGGGACATTACACTGGATAAATCATAGGGATATTTTGTGTTAAATGAGGGGGAATGAAAAATATAATTGGATATCATATATATGGTGTTGTTTGTTTTTGAGGAAGAGGTTGTAGGGTGGATTTCATCGAGGACAAAGATTTCATACTCAAGGGAGTGCTTGCAAAGGTTAATGAGGAGAAATCGGTACTCAGGAAGGTTTGGGAAATGATGGGAATGATGACCATATAGGACACAAACTACACACAAGTGATTTATTTGTAGTAATTTGTTATTAATTGAAGGGATGGCTGGTATGTTGAAAACTGGAGCATCATCTATCTTGACTACAGTGTGCATTTGGGTGCGAAAATAGAAAATTGAGACAGTTTTGCGTTGCATGGCCGATGAAATTGCATAAAGCACAAGTAGGAGGTGGATGTGGTTTGCTAGGATAGTTAGAAACTTAGGAGTTAGTTAAGATCAAATTGTGTAATATAGCCATTAGGTAAAGTGTTTCTTTAGTATGCATTAGTATGCATTTGTAAATATTCTAATCCGACAGTCATGATATGTTCTAGACATAGAGTGATCCGATGGTTCAACTTCACTTAGATCATACCTACCCTTGATCCATGGCTTAACACTTGATTGGTCCATGATCTCTATTTAAATAGCATGGAGGGTCCTTGGCTAGTTGATCGATTATGAGAAGCTCATTTGTAACTTATTTTCTTTTGCATAATAAATTGCTCCAAGTAGGTATTTGGTTGGTGCTGTGGACTGTTTCCCTTTCGATAGTTTTAACCACATCAAAAAATCGGTGTGTTGATATGTGATCTATTTGTGTGAGTGGCTTCTCTTTGAGTTCAATATTTTGGGATTACCCTATGTACCTGAACATTGTATTAGAGTGTTTATGAAGAGCCACTTCCATTTGTGATCTAGATCTTGAACTGGTGTTGCCAAAAATTTGAAAGGGTTTTTGATTCTAGAATTTCTGTGCATTTGTGACCTGTGGGAGGTGTCCCATTGAGTCTAGAGCACCATTTCCATTTGAAAATATTTTTTGTTTCATCGAAAATCATTTCTGTTTTCTCTAGAAACACCCATTTCGACAAATCTAAAGGTATAATGTTACAGTGACAGATTTGTTTTATTTGTTTTTTAAAAAAGCTCTCATATATTCTTTAGTTTTATTGTTTAGATTTTTTTTTTAGTCTCGGATTGTTTCCTTCCCTGTCTGCGTATTCTCTTTTCTGTGCACCTTGCGCGATCACAACGAATCAGAAATAGAAAGGGAAAGGGTTTTCTCGGTTGCATATGCTATTTGTCATGCACCTTGTGCAATCACAGCGAATCAGAAACATAGAGAAAACATAGAATTTTCGGGTAAGCTAATGAGATCTAAATCCACAAGTGTGGAAATTTTTATTTTTTATTTTTCGGTTTGTGGTGTGATTTACAGAAAAAAGAAGCACAAAAACTGAGATAGAAGAGTAAAAAAGAAGAAGCCCCCTTCCTCATTCCCTTCTTTTATGTACCTTTTAAACTTAACTCACTTGGTCCAAAGTTGCTTTATTCCTTAATAGGTCCTGAGTTCAAGTCTTATTAAGTTACTTTGTAGTGCATGCAAGTCTTATCAAGTTACTTTATTGTAAAAGTGCATCTCACTTAAATAAAATAAAAGTGAGTCACTTAAGTTCTTTTTATTGCTGCACACTATTTAAAGTACAATTATTGTAAAAGTGAACATCACTTATTTTACAAAAGTGATTCACTTAAAAGTAATTTTTTTGTAAGTGACTATCAAAGGTTCTTTTTGGGAAGAAGGGGGTTCTTTTTTTTTAGTTGGTAAAGTTAATATCTGCCACGTCACTATTGGGGACATCTTCAACTTTTTCTTTGATCAAACATAACTTCATCATTTGGAATCATTTTTCGGTGCCATTTTGTTTAAACAACCTATTTTTTCAAGATCTTTGCATCCACATAGTTAGTTTCTATTTTTTCAGCCATTATATTACAGTATGGCCTCCCCTTGTGATATTCTACTTACCGGCTCTAACTATTTCTCATGGAAATCTCGTATGGAAAATGTTCTACGAAGTAGGGGACTCTTCAGAATTACCTCAAGGAAAGAAACAGAACCCACTGATAATGATAAGAAAATAAAATGGGCAAATAGATGTGATGAAGCTCATGGATTGATTGGGATGTCAATCTCTATTGATTTGCGATTCCACATATCTGGAATTGATGAACCTGATAAAGCTTGGGAAAAGTTGGAATCTGTGTTCGGTAAACACAATGAAATTCGAGGTCATCAACTTGAGAATGATTTTATTTATTTGAATCCAAGTGATTTTTCATGCATTCAAGATTATTTATCTAAGTATAAAACTCTTAGACTCTTATGTGAAGAATGCAGGATTAAGAAATAAGACAAATAATGTATGTATCATATTCTTTCCAAACTTGGACCTGCATATTCGGTTTTTATATCTACATTTTACTCCATGAAAGAATCTTTAACTGTAGCTAGCTATCAAGAGCCTAGTCTTGAATCCTTTTGTGATTCCTTAATTAGAGAGCAAGATAAGCTCATTCATCTTGGAATAATTAACAATGCAGATACATCTAGGAAAGCCTTATTGTCCCAACAAAAAAAAAAGTCCAAGCCTCCCAAGAAACATAATTTTTGCAATAATAAGCCAAACAAGGGTCCCAAACACTCTCAGCCAGCTCCTTCTTTAAAAATAACAAAGGATCCAATACAAAAGGAAAGAAGACTGAGCGTCACCGCAATTTTTGTGGGAAAGATAATCATGATGAATCTAAGTGTTTCAAGAAGATGGAAGCCTTGGAAGCAACAATGAATAAGTACCACACCAGCTTAGATTCATCTTTTAAATCTACCTCTCATGGGCATGCACTTTGTGCTTTTGGTTACTCTTATACTACATCTTCTTCTTCTACTTCAAATGAATGGCTCATTGATTTTGGAGCATCTTATTATATGACTAAGGATCAAGCCATCTTTTCTACTATGCATGAATGCGACACCAAACAAATATTTGTTGGTGATGACAGTTCTCTAAGTGTTGCAGGATCTGGAACAGTTCTAGTAGAAAATGGTCATTTTAGTGATGTACTATGTGTTCCAAGAATTTCCTGCAATTTTTTATTAGTCTATCAAATCACTCATTCGGGTGAAGGTAAAACTGTGACATTTACACCTCACCAAGTTGTAATCAAGGATTTTAAAGATCCTCAAAATGTCCTTGCTACCGGAATTGTTGATGATATTACCAGGTTGTACAAATTTAAAAACTTTGCGTCATCACCTTTTCCTTCAGTTTTTGTTGTTCATAGTGATAACTTGAGCAAACTTTGGCATGAGTGATTTGGTCACTTGAATTATTGCTCAGTGCAACAAATATGTAAAGACAATATGGTGACAGGTCTTCTGATGGTATCTTGCAGGGATGGTGTTTGTTCTAGTTGTGTACTCGGAAAACATCATCGGGACAGTTTTGAAAAATGTGCCTCTTGGCACACCTCGGTTCCCTTGGAGCTTGTGCATAGAGACTTGTGTGGTCCTCTTCCATCTGCTTCCTTTTCTGGTTTCAAATATTTCTTAAATTTCATGGATGACTACTCCATACGCACTTGGTTTTATTTCCTAAAACTTAAGAGCGAAGTATTTAACATGTTCTTGGCCTACAAGAACCTTGTTGAAAAAAAATCTGGTCATCAAATTATTAAGTTAAGATCTGACAATGGAGGATAATATGTTAACAAAAATTTCACTACTTTCTGCACTGAACAAGGAATCCAACAACAACACAATGTTCCATATACACCACAACAAAATGGTGTAGCTGAACGGAAGAACCACACTTTAAAAGAAATGGATAATTGTATGATCCAATCTAAGGGACTAAGTCTTCAATATTGGGCCGAGGCCATAAATTGTGCAAATTACATAGTTAATCGCACACCCACTAAAGTTTTACAAGGTATAACACTGGAAGAAGCATGGAGTAAAATTAAACCAGATGTAAGTCACTTCTGTGTGTTTGAGATTCTTTAGTCACCTCGTTGATAGATATTATTGCATTTTTGCATTCATTATTATACGAGGGGGTTGGTTTTCTTATTATTCTTTTTACTCAAGATTTCAATGGAGAACTTATCAATGGAAGAAGAGAGGGTCATGGTGAAATTATGACAAAGGTCTCCTATATTGTTCATACAAGAAAGCAGAAACAAATAAGAAATTAAATTTAATAAGATATCATAATTACTATAATTACTAGTAAGAATATTAAAACCTAACTTTAAAATTATAGATATGGAAAATCAACTCGAAGTTATTTTCATGTCAATAATATAATTATGTTCTATGGTGTATCATCCCTCCTTACTCCTATTCTTCTATGACTGAAATACAAATGTAATTTTTTTCTAGAAAAGAGCTTAAGGTCAAGTTCATGTCATAAAAATTTGTAAGTATTATTATTTATTTCCTAAGTTGTAATTTTTGAGTTTGTGGACTTAGGAGACTGAAGGTTGTGACACAACGAAATGATAAGGGAATTGGAATGCACTAGGGGAGGAGGTTAATTGCTAGGAATCCACGAGAATCCAATTGATGATGATAATTTGTCATCATAGTGCCATGGGAATGGGAAAAAAGGTGAAGCCTTGATATTCACCTAGTTGTTTAACAACTTATACATATGAGCCTATGCCTAATAATTAGCTTATAAGCACTAAAATTTTTATTAAACAAACTTAGGATGAGATCTAATGGCCAATAGCATGAATGTTTATTCTTGGGCCAAGTGTTTATTTAGATAAACACATACCTATTATCATAATGTGATGTATTTACTTGATGATATCATTTTGATCAATAAGAATGATTATTGAATTATTAGATTTGTAAAATTTTAAGTACTTATGCAGTGTGTGTCTATATATATAGGGAGAGAAAGAATGATATGCTAGTAATTATTCACATGCATATTGGGAAAAAAATAATTCCATCTTTTAAAAGATCAAATATAAAATATTAGTTTAAATAAAGGAACAATAAAATATGATCTTTCAAACTGCTCGTTTATCAATAGTTCAGTTTTTTTCAAGTATGAAGGCTTCATCCTCGTTAGAGAGAGTTGAGCCTTATCTTTTAAAGATGAAAAAGAGGTGGAACAACTTATAGGGGGTGAATTTTTTTTATGGATTTGTCCCACTCTCTGTGAATAAGAAAGTGGGATTTTGTTGTGAGGATATTGTTCCCATTCCCATCGGGAACTAGAATGATGAAAATCCTTGATATGGGATCTTCTCTCCCATTCCTTTGGGGAGAGATATTTCCACTCCTCTTCATTTATTAGTAGTGAACTTAGGGTGTTGAGAAGGAGAAGGAATTATCTACATAAGAGAAGCTGCCATGTTTTATTGGGGAAGAGTGGGTTTTCCCATTTATTTTTTGTGTGGCTCCCTGAGGAGAGTTGACCACCTTTCCTTTGTAGTATAGTTATGAGCTATGAAGGAGAGTGTAATATGAATTTGTCCCGATTCCTCAATTTCACCATAGTAATATTGTTGGAACCTTTTGATGGTGCGACTTACAACATTGACTAGGCTTGTGGAGAAAGCTTCCAGTTCTAGTGTTTTGGACTTGCTTTAGTGTAAAAATAGAGTTATTTCATTATTTCTAAAAAAAACATGTATGCTATTTAAAATAATAGGAAATATGTGGAAGGAGTTGGTAATTCTCGACAAGTTTCAAACCTGTTAAGCAGGTTCATCCTCAAGAGATCAAGAATCTCGCTCTTATTCTGCACTAGACGTGACAAATAAATATTGATGAAATGATGGATTAGGTAAGGGTTGGCTCATTTAGGCTTTTATTATAAATGTTTTAATTAATTTTTTTAATTGAAGTGAGCTTTTTTTTAAAAAAAATTTTAAATTTTTTTTAATAATTTAATAGTTTCAATTATATGTAATGTATTGTTTTTTTGAATTAGTTTATATTATTATTATAAAGGTTAAAATTTTTTAAAATTGATTATTATGTATAAACATTGGAAAGTTACCATAAAAATCGAAAAATACGTAGGTAACTTCAATCGTGATGATGGATTAAGACTCAAAGAGACTTGGAAACCTATCAAAAAAAACTTATAACAAAGGAAGATAACACTAATAATTTGTAATTTAAATAAAAACCAAAAACCTTTAAAAACATAATAAAAAAATACTTAAACTTTAATTTCTTAAACATTCCCTTAATAAACTCATGAACAATTAAGAACTTCGACTAAAGCTACTCTCTAAAACTATATTGATTAAAACTTATTATTAAATTTTTTTATAAAAAACAATTTAAAAAAACATTAACTTTACAATAATAATAATGAACATTTAACCGTTTAAACTTTCAATTAACAATACAAATTTGAGTTAAAACAAACTTTTATTGATAAATTAAAAACTATTAAAACTATTTTTTTAAAAAAAATTAAAAAAAAATTAAGAAATATTTGCAACTAACTTAAATAAAAATACTTTTCTTTTATAATTTAAATCAAATACTAATCATGTAAAATATTTAAATAAACAATTAATAGCATTAACTAAAAGTTAATTTCCAATGTTTATACATAATAATCAATTTTAATTTTTTTTAAAAGATTAACCTTTATAATAATAATAAAGACTAATTCAGAAAAACAATACATTACATATAATTGAAACTATTAAATTATAAAATTTAAAAAAAAACTAACTTCAATTAAAAAACTTAATTAAAACATTTATAATAAACCGACCCTTACCCACTCCATCATTTCATTAGTATTTATTCCTCACATCCAGTGCAGAATAAGAGGGATATTCTTGGTCTCCTGAGGATGAACGTGCTTAACATGTTTGAAACTTGTTGAGAATTACCAACTCCTTGCACATATTTCCTATTATTTTAATTTTAAAACTGTGGGTTTACCATGAATAAAGAAAATGTATGTTATTTCTTTGGTTTTCCAATATGCATTTTGAAACTAAATGTAATACACCAAGATTTAATAATTTATTATTAAATTTTGTGAGAATATTTTGTTTTATTATTTTAAATATTTTTGAGAGAAAGTAAAAAATAAAACAAATGTAATGGATTATTCTTTTATTAATAAAAGATACTGGAGGGGACATAAATGAAATAGTTGTTGAAGAGTGCTTATTGACCCACAAGAGGAAAAGACAAGTGGTTGTAGCTGCTGAGTGAGAACTCAAGGTGTAGGAGATGTCTTCCCCAAAATCAAGTTAGTTACAACTCTTTGTTGAGTGCTAAAGTGAAGGAGGTTCATAAATAACCAAGTCCTAGGAAAAGTAATATATAATAGTATGTCCATTATCAAGTAGGAGGATAGCATTGGACAAGGATTGAATATGATAATGCAAGAGATGATGCATTAAGTGGATTTTTCTCTTGTGGTTCAACAAACATGCTCGGGGGGTTTTGTAGAAAGTGATTTGGCTTCTCTAGCAGCTGGTTGGGACGAATGACTATGCCATTTATGCTTTCCCAACAGTAGTGCCAGGTTCTTATCCTATTGCTTATTGTTATAACTAGATACAATAGGATTTCCATTCTTAACCTGGAATCACACCTAATTATTTAGAAGAAATTATTATGCATTTGAATTAAAAATTGATCCATTAGGTATTTGATTTAAGTGCTGATCTAGTTTGCATCTAAATATAATCACAAGTAAATTTCAACTTGAAATCTAACAGCTTTGATGTCTGAAATTCAAAAGACATGTGTCTGTTATTCGACGAAAACATTTTTTTGGCATTCGTGAGAATTCGTCAGTTATTCGACCCCTTTTCAACCTCTGTCCATATTTCGACATAATGTCATTGTAAATTGGGAAGTTTTTTCTTGAATTTGCCACAAAATTTTGATTATGAGGCATTAAATAACTGACAGATATCACTTCAATCCGAGACCTGGATCCGACATTTCTATTAACTCTTTATCGGATGTCATGACCTAGGCATCGAAATTTTGATGGCGTATCATGACCTAGGCATCAGAAGTTCGATGGCATGAGGATGTTTAAAAGAAACAACAATTTATTCAAGCTGTCTACAATTTTCTTGGTTTCATCTTCAGCTTCAATTCTTTCCCTAGTTAAGACAAGACTTTACCATGAACTGAGGAATTGTTGCTCCAAAAATGGCGAATCGCTTGAAGGCGGGTCTCAAAACGCTTGACAGAGCGTGGGGATTCATTATATCGTCAGCATTATTATCGATTCTTGTTGGTTATTCTCTCATCCAAGCTACTCATGAAGGGGATGCACTTCATATAATCAAAGAAATGATCCATGCAGAAGTAAACTGGACAGGAAATGATCCCTGCCAAGCTTGGGAAGGTGTAAGTTGTTCTCTTAATCACGTTATTGAACCAAATATTTCTATGAATATAACTTTGAATTGTCATTCAATTCTTTCCTTGGTCATACACTAACGTTGGTAAAAAAAATTGAAATACTCTACTTTCACCCAAAACAGAGGTCTCTTGGGTTAAGCATGTCTGCTCTCACCCAAAAAAAATGAAGGCATTCTGGTTTACTATGGTTTCCAAGGAATTTTAAAATATCACCAGATCAAACAAAACAATAAAATGCTAATTTCTCTTCCCTGGGGGATTTCTATCAGTTTGATACCACGCTCGGTTTAAATTAATTGGTTCTCTAGTTTTCTTTACAGGTTGTTCCCACGCTTTCCTCCACAGATGGTTATAAAGATATTAATAAACACTGATTCTCCAACACCGTTAATAAATAAGGGAACTAAATGTATCAAGAAAATGCAATATTAACACGTAGACAGTTCCAGGTTATCCATCAATGCAGAAACAACACATTGCACAGTGTCTCCACGTTTTCAATTGAATTTAGTTTCCAAATATGAAGTAAACAGAACAAAATCGAAACCACTTACAAATTTCCGGATATGTAGCAGTTTTGACCCCACAATTTTGCATAGAACTTTTAGTTATATTAAAATCCAAAATATCATTGATTCTAGAACATTTAAACAACTTGCAGGTGTAATGTTTTTATATATTCAGTTTCTATTTGCACAGAGGGAGTTTACACAACATTTACAAGAATATCTTCTTTCCGCCCTTTCTCCCCAAAAAAATTTCCTAAAAAATGAAAATCCCCCCATTAAAACCAAACCTCCCTTCCCCAAAACAAGGAAAACTACCCTAACTGTTTAATTTTTGTTTCAACAGTTTGGAAAATGTTCAAATGCATCAAAATAAACAACCTAGGTGCTGAAGATAGTGAACTGGTGTTCTTCTAAATATCCCAGGGTAGTGAGGGGGTATAACAAGGACTTCATATTTTTTGAATAGTTAGATGGGCATTCAGAATTGTTAGATAAGATAAGATAATTTTATTAAAGTCCAACAAATGATCACAAAAGCAATCTGATGGGACTGTTACAGATGTTGATACATATTGGGAGACCAGATGACAATCCCAAAATAAAGCAAGATGCAGAAAATAAAATAAACCAAGGTACTAGTTTACTGTATAAATATCAACTTATAATAATTCTTGACTTGTTTTGTTTTATCACACCCGACTTTCCAGAATTCAATCCCCCAATCCCCCTATCACATGAACCATGATGTTTTTCATTTTAGTGCCATATAATCCGTGTCAGTTTCTTCCATATCCTCCCTTCTCTTCATTGGTTGGTGATTCATAGGTTTCATTTTCAACATTTCCTCTCACTCATCAGTTGCATATTGGATTTTATCATTTTTGTAAATTGTACTTTCTCTGTAGAATTCTTTAAGCTTTCATCAATACATGATATGGATCTCCCATCATCAATCTCTGGCATAAAGTCCTCTTTCTCTATACCTTTATCATCATACTCCTCACATATCTCTTTCACTACCCTAGTAAAGTCAGTTTCAACCTTTCCTCAACATTTGGCTGACAACTAATTTTTCAACTTAGAGGTGAATGCTTGAACGTTAGTAGCAGCACAAAAACCACTGCAAAAGAAGTAATGAAAAAATGAAATCAATAAACCAAAACCTGCATCTACTTGTAAAAGAAAAAACAAATCCTATATTTTGAATACCAAGGTGACCAACTTGACATGTCAGAGACCACATATAAGATTATCTAAACAGAGTAAAACCAAAGGATTTTATCCAGCAAGTTTTGATAACTTTCTTCTAATGAATGTACTGCTATGTTCACATTGCTCTCTTATCGCATTGACTGTTTAAGTGGTCTGGAAGGGTTTCAGGAGTCATGCAATTACTCTTAAATCTGTCGATATATCTCTGCCGTAGAGTACACGATGTATCGAGACCCTGCATAAATCGAGGAATGAATGGGAAAACAAAAAGAAAATAATTCAAAGAGAAAATAATCTAGAATTACTTTATGATCCAACCTGATCATTTTGATTTAACCAGAGATTCTCTCCATGACTTATACTCAGGAATGGTATAGAAAGATAATACCCTTACATCCTTATGGGTTTCCTACATAAAAAAACAAATAGTACATACATGGATTGATAGTCTATCAAAAATAAAAAACATATGCATCATAATGTTAAGGAGATATACATTGCCTTAACAATAGGAGTAATGAATTCAACAAAAAATGAAGGAACCTTGAGTAGAGATGGCCAGAAAGAGTGTATGCATATAAACCAATTTTCAATCAATGTATCCTTTAAACTTACATAAAAAATAGAGCTATCACTATCGTGAAGAATATATCTCAATGAATTTCCTATTGGAGATACAGTAATGGATGTCTTACTTTTGTGATGTTTAATGCTTTTAATGAGTTATCCCTAGAAAAGATAGGCTTTGCATTTGAATTTTAGGAATCTAAATGTCGATTAGAACCTTGCAATGCCAATTTTTTCATCAAAGGTCCCTCTTCAAAACCCACTACTTGTCTTTTTGTAGACGCTTGAGATATCAGAGTACCTTTAATGGCTCTCTATCTATTAGGTCCTAACTTCATTTTTTACACTTTAGCGTAAAACCTTGATCGTGATCTACCATAGTTATGTTTCTTTCTAGTCAAACATGATGGCTTCAATACCTTTCTCAAGTTTTGAGATAGGCTCAACTCTCTTGACACTTGCATTTTTCTGCAACTTGCATCCTTCACACAACCAATCACCTTTAGAAACCTCGTCTAACATACTTGGCATGCAGTAACTCTCAAAGAATAAGTAACTAGGAACATATCAGACATTAAAACCCATGCATTACAAACATCTCCACAAAATAGTATTTTTAGCTCAATTCAAGAAACCATACATTGTTAGAATAATCAAACCCATAGTATTACCCACTTAGACATTAATTCATTTATTTTTGTCTTATTTGCCTAGTTCATGAGTCCCACCATGTGCAAGTTGCTAATTGCCTATCCATAGAGGTCAAACTTGCCATATTTGACTCATGTAGCACTTGGGAAAGCCTTAGGAATCAAATCTGCTTTATTCCTGGCCTCCTAGGCGCCCTTCTGCTTTTTCTGCTTTATTGCCTGCTTTTTCAGTGTTTTAAGGCACATAGGAAAGCAAGACTAGGTGAGGTGAACTTGTTTTTTGCCCCTTTCATCCTCCACTCTTTCCTCCATGCAAAAGCATGTATGAGATTCCATTACACCACTCATTAGCTATCCCATGCGCCCTTGCCAATTTGTGAGCCTCATGACAGATTTGGGATCAGCTTTTTACACCTATGGGGGATTTGCCTATTTTGGGTAAGCCTGCTTTATGCTAGTTTTGGATGCCTCCTTATGCATTCGACCTCTTGATGTATTCTATATATTCAGAAACCTATGTTATTACAGGGTTGGCTATTGTACACTCAGTTAATATAATTTTGTGTTACAACTCCATATTCAGTCTCCATTGTTAGCAATTTTGCATGATCAATTGATAATTGTTGTGGGTAAAATTAATCTATTGCTGGCATGAATTTCTACACACATAAGCTAATACCACTGTGTATACTTTTATTAGTAACTGGAATACATACATGTGTTAAAAACCATCATTACATGCTACAAAAACAAGCATCTCTTCATCACCCGTGTCCCTGCAAATATCACATACTTTAACCTGCTAATAAAAAAAGGTGACAATAAATAAGGATTAATATAGACTATACTATTCGAATGGAATTACAATGTGTTCATCAATATAAATATATCTAAATAAAGACAAAATCTATGAATGACAAAAATTAAAAAAATTAAAATAAAAAGATTTGATGTATTTTATGATCTATCATTCTAGAACACTCCTATTCATCTCCACAAAGAAATTTATAATCCTCTCGAAACAATTTTCTCCCTATTATAACTAGATATTGTTCTTAGTTTATATTTTCTTTTTGTCCTAATTTTCAACCGTTGGTTTAAAATGATTTTACATTTTATGTTGATTTTAAGAATTTTTGACAATCAATAATTTTGGTTGGATTTAATGCTTTTAATGGTTGAATTATTTTATTATTTTAGTTTTAAAGTTTGTCTTTTGGGCTTATTAGTTGGTATGTACATATTTAAGCTTTCAAAAACTTATAAGAAAATTTTATTCCAAATTTTGATTTATAATCTAACTCTCATTTTTGAGTCCTTTGTCAAATATTTTCATGAGGAGATTCTTGTAGCAGCTTTGTTTTTCCTGGTTTTGTCATCGTCATTGGGAGCATATTACGAGGATATGAAAACAAATTAGGCAAAACAAAAAGAGGTTTTTGTCCAAAACAGAATAATTCACAAAAACCTTTCTCAGTTTTGCAACAACTATTATCATTTGAGAGATTCCAATTCGTCTTTGTGGCCTATTTTCAAGGTTTGAATTATTTAATAATTTCCTGTTTTAGTCACAGATTTGTAGAATGTATTCCGATCACTTGAAGAGGAATTTTGAAAAAACAAGAGAGGTTTTGTTCATAAAATACTTATTTAAACAAAACTCTCTTAGTGTTTTCAAAGGTGTTCCTTATCGATAGATATAAAGGCGTCTTTGAGACCCAAATTTTTAGAACTTCGCCAAATTTCCCCAAATTCACTTGTTATTTTTGGGTTAATTGTCTTTAAAGATTTTGAGTTATCGTGTGACTAATTGATGTAAATGTTTCAAATTTCAACCTAGAATGTAGTTATGGAATTGCTTTACCTTTGTAATGATAAAAGGAAGACAAACATACAATTTTGTGGTGGGATTTTTCACTCAAGGAGAGGCTTTTGGAGCTTTGATTTCTCAAGCTAGCATTTATAACTCTTATGTAAGTGGATGACTATTATTGATTATATATAAACTGATAAGCCCTTTTAGCTATCATTCCTTTTCATTTCTGATCTGGTTGATTGCTCAGTCTACAATTTCATTTCCTGTTTAAAGGATTATTCATGTAAATGCTTGTAGCTTGTGGGTGGAATTAGTATTTCATGTGTAATGTTTATGGCTTATTGGGATGTGTTTTATCCCCAGTTTATCCAACTTGAATGATTCAGTTCTGTATTATCTTGTGGATGTTTATTTCCTCCTTGTTGATGAAGTTTTTAAATCCAAAAACATAAACCAAAACCCTTAAAACCAATTTTATTTTATTTTTATTTGAGATTGTGTTGGCTTGTTCTTTTAGTAGTCTGAGAACAATTTCTAGCACTAACATATTTGGCGCCATTGCCGAGGACGAAGCTGAAGTATATATTCCCTGGGATATCATTGTTCATCTAATTTTGAGAGGTGAACAAAGTCAAAAAATCTTTTAGACTACAATTTTTCACCGACGACTCCACGATTAAAGATTCCACTGCAAGGAGAATTTTGCTGACAGAAAAATGAAGAAGCCAAATGGAAAGACTAGGTATCAGCTTGTTACTTTCCTCCATGAGGTTTTGTTCTTATTCATCAGTTCTTTCATGTCTTTCCCATTGCATGTCAAAAGAATTTTTTTTTTTTGGTCTATTCCGACGATCATAAACCTTCAAGTACATATCCCTCTTTGGAAGAAAAAAATCTGCATTCTTCTTGTTTTATTGATGTTGATCCTATTCCTTCATTTGAAATACATGTGCAGCATGATATAAATATACCCATATCTATTGAAGCTGATTACTCTAGTCATCTTGTAGAGAATAAAGCTAATCTACTACCTTCTACCATCACTGCTGAAACTTGTGATGTTTAAACCTCTCAGGCTGCCATCTCTCTTACATCCTTACCCTTCCTACTTTGTTGAATATATTCCCC